>CM028249.1:386276-495463 GCA_016432835.1 Brassica nigra
GATTTTGAAAAAAATTGAAAAATATGAGAATGTTGTTTTAATGTATAATTTCATCGAGCACTGACATAAGATGATGGTCAAAGAGGTTTGGCACCTTTGTTGCCTCTATTTCTTTTGAAAATGAAGATTTTATAGTGGTAATTCCACTAATTTAGGCAGTATATAAAATTTTACTAAACTAAATGTTAAAAAATTATAATGATTCCTATATTTCATGAAAGAGAGTTTAGAATACGTTAATTCAAATAGAATGTTTTTAAATTTTAAAACAAAAGTAAAGAGTATAAACTTCAGTATATAGAGCATTTATGAAAACTCAATATTTTAGAAGTGGGTTAACCTAATGATTTTGGAAAAATTGAAAAATATGAAATGTTGTTTTAATGTATAGTTTCCACGAGCACTGACATAAGATGATGGTCAAAGAGGTTTGGAACCTTTGGTTGCCTCTATTTCTCTAGAAAATGAAGAAGATTTTATAATGGTAATTCCACTAATTTAGGCAGTATATGAAATTTACTAAACTAAATGTTAAAAAATTATAATGATTCCTATATTTCATGAATGAGAGTTTAGAATACTATAATTCAATGTAGAATGTGTTTTAAATTTTAAAACAAAAGTAAAGAGTATAAACTTCTATATAGAGCATTTAATCAAACTCAATATTTTAGAAGGTTAACCCACGATTTTGAAAAAATAAAAAAATATGAAAATCTGGTTTTAATGTATAGTTTCATCGGGCACTGACATAAGATGATGGTCAAAGAGGTTTAGAACCTTTGTTGCCTCCATTTCTTAGAAAATGAAGATTTTATAATGTTAATTCCACTAATTTAGGCATTATATGAAATTTTACTAAACTAAAATGTAAAAATTATAATGATTCCTATATTTTATGAAAGAGAGTTTAGAATATGTTAATTCAAATGTAGAATGTGTTTTAAATTTTAAAACAAAAGTAAAGAATATAAACTCAGTATATAGCATTTATTTAAAACTCAATATTTTAAGGGTGGTTAACCCAATGATTTTGGAAAAATTGAAAAAATATGAAAATGTTGTTTTAATGTATATTTCATCGAGCACTGACATAAGATGATGGTCAAAGAGGTTTTGAACCTTTGTTGCCTCTATTTCTCTTGAAAATAAAGATTTTATAATGGTAATTTCCACTAATTTAGGCAAGATATGAAATTTTACTAAACTAAATGTTAAAAAATTATAATGATTCCTATATTTCATGAAAGAGAGTTTAGAATACTATAATTCAAGTTTAAAATGTGTTTTTAAATTTTAAAACAAAAGTAAAGAGTATAAACTTCAGTATATAGAGCATTTACCGAAAACTCAATATTTTAGAAGGGGTTAACCCACGGATTTTGAAAAAAATTGAAAAATATGAAAATCTGGTTTTAATGTATAGTTTCATCGAGCACTGACATAAGATGATGGTCAAAGAGGTTTAGAACCTTTGTTGCCTCCATTTCCTAGAAAATGAAGATTTTATAATGGTAATTCCACTAATTTAGGCAGTATATGAAATTTTACTAAACTAAATGTTAAAAAATTATAATGATTCCTATATTTCATGAAAGAGAGTTTAGAATACTATAATTCAAGTGTAGAATGTGTTTTAAAATTTTAAAACAAAAGTAAAGAGTATAAACTTCAGTATATAGAGCATTTACTGAAAACTCAATATTTTAGAAGGGGTTAACCCACGGATTTTGAAAAAAATTGAAAAATATGAAAATGTTGTTTTAATGTATAATTTCATCGAGCACTGACATAAGATGATGGTCAAAGAGGTTTGGCACCTTTGTTGCCTCTATTTCTCTTGAAAATGAAGATTTTATAATGGTAATTTCACTAATTTAGGCAGTATATGAAATTTTACTAAACTAAATGTTAAAAAATTATAATGATTCCTATATTTCATGAAAGAGAGTTTAGAATACTATAATTCAAGTGTGGAATGTGTTTTTAAATTTTAAAACAAAAGTAAAGAGTATAAACTTCAGTATATAGAGCATTTACTGAAAACTCAATATTTTAGAAGGGGTTAACCCACGGATTTTGAAAAAAATTCAAAATATGAAAATCTGGTTTTAATGTATAGTTTCATCGGGCACTGACATAAGATGATGGTCAAAGAGGTTTAGAACCTTTGTTGCCTCCATTTCCTAGAAAATGAAGATTTTATAATGGTAATTCCACTAATTTAGGCACTATATGAAATTTTACTAAACTAAATGTTAAAAAATTATAATGATTCCTATATTTCATAAAAGAGAGTTTAGAATATGTTAATTCAAATGTAGAATGTGTTTTAAAATTTTAAAACAAAAGTAAAGAATATAAACTTCAGTATATAGAGCATTTACCGAAAACTCAATATTTTAGAAGGGGTTAACCCACGGATTTTGAAAAAAATTGAAAAATATGAAAATGTTGTTTTAATGTATAATTTCATCGAGCACTGACATTAGATGATGGTCAAAGAGGTTATGAACCTTTGTTGCCTCTATTTCTCTTGAAAATAAAGATTTTATAATGGTAATTTCACTAATTTAGGCAGTATATGAAATTTTACTAAACTAAATGTTAAAAAATTATAATGATTCCTATATTTCATGAAAGAGAGTTTAGAATACTATAATTCAAGTGTAGAATCTACTTTATTAATTCAGAAGTACACATATAAAATACCCCTAAGTTTTCACTTTTATTTACAATGGTATGCCACTGAAGTAATTAAATGAACATATATTTAAGTAATCATTGTCTTTTCCTATTTATTAAACAATTTCCTAAATCAAATTTAACTTAATTTTCGTATTAAATATATTTCCTAAAATAAATTAGCTGATTTTTAGGAATATTCATATTTAAAATCGATTTTAACAATATATTAAACTTGGATAACATTACCATTAATTATTTTGAAAAAAAATCAAATTTAAATTTGATATTAAACAATATTATGAATATTCTTAAAATATATGTTTAACTTACCATTAATTATTTTGAAAAATAAAATCTATATATGCTAAGATTTTAAATATATTTAAACTACTTATGAACAAGATGAAATATTTGTAACTGAATATTATTTTAATATAATTAAATCCCACCTAAGATTATATATTTTCAAGAATTTCTAGAATATTTTTATCCATTTCAACAAGATAATTCAATACTGAAATTTAAATATCTTTGAATTATTTGTAAAAGAATATTTAATGTTTATAACCAAATATTCTTTTTCTAATGTATTAAATCTTACCATATTATCTATATCTGATCAAAATATTTAAATTTTTTACATTTGACAAACAATTTCATGTTACAAGAAATATTACTCAAACTATCAATAGGTCAATATTAATTTGTCAAAAGTTTAATAACGCACGGGTTACTATTTTTACAGTACATAAACTATTTGATCGTTGTGTTTATAAAAATTAGAAATATAATATTTAAAAATATAAACCGATAGATATTTAAATAATATTTATTTATATATAAAAATGAAAATAAGTACCCGTCCGATCGGACGGTCCAGCTCTAGTGTGTTTTAAATTTTAAAACAAAAGTAAAGAGTATAAACTTCAGTATATAGAGCATTTTTGAAAACTCAATATTTTAGAAGGGTTAACCCGCAGATTTTGAAAACTATTCAAAAATATGAAAATCTTGTTTTAATGTATAGTTTCATCGGAACTGACATAAGATGATGGTCAAAGAGGTTTAGAACCTTTGTTGCCTCCATTTCCTAGAAAATGAAGATTTTATAATGGTAATTCCACTAATTTAGATATATGAAATTTTACTAAACTAAATGTAAAAATTATAATTATTCCTATATCATTAAAAAAGAGTTTAGAATATGTTAATTCAAATGTAGAATGTGTTTTAAAATTTTAAAGAAAAGTGAAGAATATAAACTTTAGTATATAGAGCAACAAAAACTCAATATTTTAGGGGTTAACCCACGATTTTGGAAAATTTTCAAAATTTAAATATCTGGTTTTAATGTATAGTTTAATAGAGAACTAACATAAGATGATGGTCAAAGAGGTTTAGAACCTTGGTTGCCTCCGTTTCTATAGAAAATAAAGATTTTATCATTTTAATTCTACTAATCTAGAAGTATATGAAATTTTACTAAACTAAATGTTAAAAAAATTAGAATGATTCCTATATACCATGAAATAGAGTTTAGAATACATTAATTTAAATGTAGATTGTGTTTTGATTTTTTTTAAAAATGAAAGAGCATAAACTTTAGTATATAGATCATTTACCGAAAAACTCAATATTTTAGAAGGGGTTAACCCACGGATTTTGGAAAATTTTCAAAAATTTAAAAATCTGGTTTTAATGTATAGTTTCATAGAGAACTAACATAAGATGATGGTCAAAGAGGTTTAGAACCTTGGTTGCCTCCGTTTCTATAGAAAATGAAGATTTTATAATTTTAATTCCACTAATCTAGGCAGTATATGAAATTTTACTAAACTAAATGTTAAAAAATTAGAATGATTCCTATACCATGAAAAAGAGTTTAGAATACATTAATTTAAATGTATAATCTGTTTTGACTTTTTACAAATGAAAGAGCATAAACTTTAGTATATAGAGCATTTACCGAAAAACACAATATTTTAGAAGGGGTTAACCCACGGATTTTAGAAAAATTTCAAAAATTTAAATATCTATTTTTAATGTATAGTTTCATAGATAACTAACATAAGATGATGGTCAAAGAGGTTTAGAACCTTGGTTGCCTCCGTTTCTATAGAAAATGAAGATTTTATAATTTTAATTCCACTAATCTAGGCAGTATATGAAATTTTACTAAACTAAATGTTAAAAAATTAGAATGATTCCTATACCATGAAAAATAGTTTAGAATACATTAATTTAAATGTATAATGTGTTTTGATTTTTTTACAAATGAAAGAGCATAAACTTTAGTATATAGAGCATTTACAAAAACTCAATATTTTTAGAAGGGTTAACCCACAGATTTTGGAAAATTTTCAAAAATTTAAAATCTGGTTTTAATGTATAGTTTCATAGAGAACTAACATAAGATGATGGTCAAAGAGGTTTAGAACCTTGGTTGCCTCCGTTCTATAGAAAATGAAGATTTTATAATTTTAATTCCACTAATCTAGGCAGTATATGAAATTTTACTAAACTAAATGTTAAAAAATTAGAATGATTCCTATACCATGAAAAAGAGTTTAGAATACATTAATTTAAATGTATAATGTGTTTTGATTTTTTAAAAATGAAAGAGCATAAACTTTAGTATATATAGCATTTACCGAAAAACTCAATATTTTAGAAGGGTTAACCCACGGATTTTGGAAAATTTTCAAAAATTTAAAACTCTGGTTTTAATGTATAGTTTCATAGAGAACTAACATAAGATGATGGTCAAAGAGGTTAGAACCTTGGTTGCCTCCGCTTCTATAGAAAATGAAGATTTTATAATTTTAATTCCACTAATCTAGGCAGATATGAAATTTTACTAAACTAAATGTTAAAAATTAGAATGATTCCTATATACCATGAAAAAGAGTTTACAATACATTAATTTAAATGTATAATGAGTTTTGATTTTTTAAAAAATGAAAGAGCATAAACTTTAGTATATAGAGCATTTACCGAAAAACTCAATATTTTAGAAGGGGTTAACCCACGGATTTTGGAAAATTTTCAAAATTTTAAAAATCTGGTTTTAATGTATAGTTTCATAGAGAACTAACATAAGATGATGGTCAAAGAGGTTTAGAACCTTGGTTGCCTCCGTTTCTATAGAAAATGAAGATTTTATAATTTTAATTCCACTAATCTAGGCAGTATATGAAATTTTACTAAACTAAATGTTAAAAAATTAGAATGATTCCTATACCATGAAAAAGAGTTTAGAATACATTAATTCAAATGTATAATGTGTTTTGATTTTTTTAAAAATGAAAGAGCATAAACTTTAGTATATTGAGCATTTACCGAAAAACTCAATATTTTAGAAGGGTTAACCCACGATTTTGGAAAATTTTCAAAATTTAAAATCTGGTTTTAATGTATAGTTTCATAGAGAACTAACATAAGATGATGGTCAAAGAGGTTAGAACCTTGGTTGCCTCCGTTTCTATAGAAAATGAAGATTTTATAATTTTAATTATCTAATCTAGAATGCGTAGTATATGAAATTTTACTAAACTAAATGTTAAAAAATTAGAATGATTCCTATACCATGAAAAGAGTTTACAATACATTAATTTAAATGTATAATGTGTTTTGATTTTTTTAAAATGAAAGAGCATAAACTTTAGTATATAGAGCATTTAAAAAAACTCAATATTTTAGAAGGGTTAACCCACATTTTGGAAAATTTTCAAAAAAAAATCTGGTTTTAATGTATAGTTTCATAGAGAACTAACATAAGATGATGGTCAAAGAGGTTTAGAACCTTGGTTGCCTCCGTTTCTATAGAAAATGAAGATTTTATAATTTTAATTCCACTAATCTATTATATGAAATTTTACTAAACTAAATGTTAAAAATTAGAATGATTCCTATACCATGAAAAAGAGTTTAGAATACATTAATTCAAATGTATAATGTGTTTTGATTTTTTTTAAAATGAAAGAGCATAAACTTTAGTATATAGAGCATTTAAAAACTCAATATTTTAAAAAGGGTTAACCCACGGATTTTGGAAAATTTTCAAAATTTTAAATATCTGGTTTTAATGTATAGTTTCATAGAGAACTAACATAAGATGATGGTCAAAGAGGTTTAGAACCTTGGTTGCCTCCGTTTCTATAGAAAATGAAGATTTTATAATTTTAATTCCACTAATCTAAGTATATGAAATTTTACTAAACTAAATGTTAAAAAATTAGAATGATTCCTATACCATGAAAAGAGTTTAGAATACATTAATTCAAATGTATAATGTGTTTTGATTTTTTAAAAATGAAAGAGCATAAACTTCAGTATATAGAGCATTTACAGAAAAACTCAATATTTTAGAAGGGGTTAACCCACGGATTTTGGAAAATTTTAAAATTTTAAAAATCTGGTTTTAATGTATAGTTTCATAGAGAACTAACATAAGATGATGGTAAAAGAGGTTTAGAACCTTGGTTGCCTCCGTTTCTATAGAAAATGAAGATTTTATAATTTTAATTCCACTAATCTAATCTAGTATATGAAATTTTACTAAACTAAATGTTAAAAATTAGAATGATTCATATACCATGAAAAATAGTTTAGAATACATTAATTCAAATGTATAATGTGTTTTGATTTTTTTAAAAATGAAAGAGCATAAACTTTAGTATATAGAGCATTTATAAAAACTCAATATTTTAGAAGGGTTAACCCACGGATTTTGGAAAATTTTCAAAAATTTAAAAATCTGGTTTTAATGTATAGTTTCATAGAGAACTAACATAAGATGATGGTCAAAGAGGTTTAGAACCTTGGTTGCCTCCGTTTATAGAAAATGAAGATTTTATAATTTTAATTCCACTAATCTAGCAGATATGAAATTTTACTAAACTAAATGTTAAAAAATTAGAATGATTCCTATACCATGAAAAGAGTTTAGAATACATTAATTTAAATGTATAATGTGTTTTGATTTTTTAAAAATGAAAGAGCATAAACTTTAGTATATAGAGCATTTACCAAAAACTCAATATTTTAGAAGGGGTTAACCCACGGATTTTGGAAAATTTTCAAAAATTTAAAATCTGGTTTTAATGTATAGTTTCATAGAGAACTAACATAAGATGATGGTCAAAGAGGTTTAGAACCTTGGTTGCCTCCGCTTCTATAGAAAATGAAGATTTTATAATTTTAATTCCACTAATCTAGAAGATATGAAATTTTACTAAACTAAATGTTAAAAAATTAGAATGATTCCTATACCATGAAAATAGTTTAGAATACATTAATTCAAATGTATAATGTGTTTTGATTTTTTTTAAAAATGAAAGAGCATAAACTTTAGTATATAGAGCATTTACCAAAAACTAAATATTTTAAAGGGTAAACCACAGATTTTGGAAAATTTTCAAAAATTTAAAAATCTGGTTTTAATTTATAGTTTCATAGAGAGAACATATGATGGTCAAAGAGGTTAGAACCTTGGTTGCCTCCGTTTCTATAGAAAATGAAGATTTTATAATTTTAATTCCACTAATCTAGGTAGTATATGAAATTTTACTAAACTAAATGTTAAAAATTAGAATGATTCCTATACCATGAAAATAGTTTACAATACATTAATTTAAATGTATAATGTGTTTTGATTTTCTTACAAATGAAAGAGCATAAACTTTAGTATATAGAGCATTTAAAAACTCAATATTTTAGAAGGGGTTAACCCACGGATTTTGGAAAATTTACAAAATTTAAAATCTGGTTTTAATGTATAGTTTCATAGAGAACTAACATAAGATGATGGTCAAAGAGGTTTAGAACCTTGGTTGCCTCCGTTTCTATAGAAAATGAAGATTTTATAATTTTAATTCCACTAATCTAGGCAGTATATGAAATTTTACTAAACTAAATGTTAAAAAATTAGAATGATTCCTATACCATGAAAAAGAGTTTAGAATACATTAATTAAAATTTATAATGTGTTTTGATTTTAAAAAAAATGAAAGAGCATAAACTTTAGTATATAGAGCATTTACCGAAAACTAAATATTTTAGAATATTTTAGAAGGGGTAAACCCACGGATTTTGGAAAATTTTCAAAAATTTAAAAATCTGGTTTTAATTTATAGTTTCATAGAGAACTAACATAAGATGATGGTCAAAGAGGTTAGAACCTTGGTTGCCTCCGTTTCTATAGAAAATGAAGATTTTATAATTTTAATTCCACTAATCTATGCAGTATATGAAATTTTACTAAACTAAATGTTAAAAATTAGAATGATTTCTATACCATGAAAAGAGTTTAGAATACATTAATTTAAATGTATAATGAGTTTTGATTTTTTACAAATGAAAGAGCATAAACTTTAGTATATAGAGCATTTACCGAAAAACTCAATATTTTAGAAGGGGTTAACCCACGGATTTTAGAAAATTTTCAAAAACTTAAAAATCTGGTTTTAATGTATAGTTTAATAGAGAACTAATATAAGATGATGGTCAAAAAGGTTTAGAACCTTGGTTGCCTCCGTTTCTATAGAAAATGAAGATTTTATAATTTTAATTCCACTAATCTAGCAGATATGAAATTTTACTAAACTAAATATTAAAAAATTAGAATGATTCCTATACCATGAAAATTATTTTACAATACATTAATTTAAATGTATAATGTTTTTGATTTTTTTACAAATGAAAGAGCATAAACTTGAGTATATAGCATTTTAAAAACTCAATATTTTAGAAGGGTTAACCCACAGATTTTGGAAAATTTTCAAAAATTTAAAATCTGGTTTTAATGTATAGTTTCATAGAGAACTAACATAAGATGATGATGAAAGAGGTTTAGAACCTTGGTTGCCTCCGTTTCTATAGAAAATGAAGATTTTTTAATTTTAATTCCACTAATCTAGGCAGTATATGAAATTTTACAAAACTAAATGTTAAAAATTAGAATGATTCCTATACCATGAAAAGAGTTTACAATACATTAATTTAAATGTATAATGAGTTTTGATTTTTTACAAATGAAAGAGCATAAACTTTAGTATATAGAGCATTTACAAAAAACTCAATATTTTAAAAGGGGTTAGTTAACCCACGGATTTTGGAAAATTTTCAAAATGGTTTTAATGTATAGTTTCATAGAGAACTAACATAAGATGATGGTCAAAGAGGTTTAGAACCTTGGTTGCCTCCGTTTCTATAGAAAATTAAGATTTTATAATTTTAATTCCACTAATCTAGGCAGTATATGAAATTTTACTAAACTAAATGTTGAAAAATTAGAATGATTCCTATACCATGAAAAATAGTTTAGAATACATTAATTCAAATGTATAATGTGTTTTGATTTTTTAAAAAAAAATGGAAGAGCATAAACTTTAGTATATAGAGCATTTACCGAAAACTCAATATTTTAAAAGGGGTTAACCCACGGATTTTGGAAAATTTTCAAAAATTTAAATATCTGGTTTTAATGTATAGTTTAATAGAGAACTAACATAAGATGATGGTTAAAGAGGTTTAGAACCTTGGTTGCCTCCGTTTCCATAGAAAATAAAGATTTTATCATTTTAATTCTACTAATCTATCAGTATATGAAATTTTACTAAACTAAATGTTTAAAAATTAGAATGATTCCTGTATACCATGAAATAGAGTTTAGAATACATTAATTTAAATGTAGATTGTGTTTTGATTTTTTTAAAAAAATGAAAGAGCATAAACTTCAGTATATAGAGCATTTACAAAAAATTTATAACATTTTAAAAATCTGGTTTTAATGTATAGTTTCATAGAGAACTAACATAAGATGATGGTCAAAGAGGTTTAGAACCTTGGTTGCCTCCGTTTCTACAAAGGTTTCAAACCTCTTTTAAAATCATCCTATGTCAGTACACGATGCAATTATGCATTTAAACAAGATTGTCATATTTTTGCTTTTTAATAAAATATGTGGTTAACCCCTACAAAAATATTGGGTTTTTCTTTAATTGATGTAGATGTTTTTCTTTAATGTTTTTTAGAAATCCCTAACCACTTTATAAAATTTTATTAATGTATTTTAAACTCTCTTTCATGGTATATGATCATCGTTCTAAATTTTAAACAATTAAATTAGTAAAACTTTATTTATTGTCTAAATCAGTGAACTTACCACTATGCAAATATCTATTTTTTAGAGAAACGGAGACAACAAAGTATTTAAACCACTTTGACCATCATCCTATGTCAGTACACGATGAAATTATGCATTTAAACAAGATTGTCATATTTTTGATTTTTTAAAAAAAATCTGTGGGTTAACCCCTACGAAAATATTGATTTTTTCTTAATTTGATGTATATATTGTAGCTTATACTTTAATGTTGTTTAAAAATCCCTAACCACTTTATAAATTTTTATTTATGTATGTTAAACTCTCTTTCATGGTACATGGTCATCGTTCTAAATTTTTAACAATTACATTAGTAAAACTTTATATACTGTCAAAATTAGTGAACTTACCGTTATGAAAATATCTATTTTTTAGAGAAACGGAGACAACAAAGTATTTAAACCTCTTTGACCACCATCCTATGTCAGTACATGATGAAACTATGCATTTAAATAAAATTTTCATATTTTGATTTTTAAAAAAAAATCTGTGGGTTAACCCCTATGGAAATATTGTGTTTTCCTTTAATTGTTGTATATAGTGAAGTTTTTCTCTAATGTTTTTTAAAAATCCCTAACCACTTCATAAATTTTTATTAATTGTATGTTAAACTCTCTTTCATGGTACATGGTCATCGTTCTAAATTTTTAACAATTTAGTTAGTAAAACTTCATATATTGTCTAAATTAGTGAACTTACCACTATGAAAGTATCTATTTTTTAGAGAAACGGAGACAACAAAGGTTTCAAACCTCTTTGAAAGTCATCCTATGTCAGAACACGATGCAACTATGCATTTAAACAAGATTGACATATTTTTTATTTTTTTTTTAACAATCTGTGGGTTAATCCCTACGAAAATATTAAGTTTTTCTTTAATTGTTGTATATATTGAAGCTTATTCTTTAATGTTGTTAAAAATCCCTAAATACTTTATAATTTTTTATTAATGTATGTTAAACTCTCTTTCATGGTACATGGTCATCATTCTAAATTTTAAGCAATTAAATTAGTTAAACTTTGTATATTGTCTAAATTAGTGAACTTACCACTATGAAAATATCTATTTTTTAGAGAAATAGAGACAACAAAGTATTTAAACCGCTTTGACCATCATCCTATGTGAGTACACGATGCAATTATGCATTTTAACAAGATTGTCATATTTTGATTTTTTAAATTTTAAAAAAAAAAATCTGTGGGTTAACCCCTACGAAAATATTGAGTTTTTCTTGTATATATTGAAGCTTATACTTTAATGTTGTTTAAAAATCCCTTACCACATTAAAATTTTTTATTAATGTATTTTATACTCTCTTTCATGGTACATGGTCATCGTTCTACATTTTTAACAATTACATTAGTAAAAATTTATATATATTGTCTAAATTAGTGAACTTACCCTTATGAAAATATCTATTTTTTAGAGAAACGGAGACAACAAAGTATTTAAACCTCTTTGACCATCATCCTATGTCAGTACACGATGAAACTATGCATTTAAACAAAATTTTAATATTTTGATTTCTTTTTAAAAAAAAAAAAAACTGTGGTTTAAATTACGAAAAATATTGTATTTTTCTTTAATTGTTGTATATATTGAAGTTTTTCTTTAATGTTTTTTAAAAATCCCTAACCACTTTATAAAATTTTATTAATTTTTGTTAAACTCTCTTTCATGGTACATGGTCATCGTTCTAAATTTTAAACAATTAAATTAGTAAAACTTTATATATTGTGTAAATCAGTAAACTTACCAGTATGCAAATATCTATTTTTTAGAGAAACGGAGACAACAAAATATTTAAACCTCTTTGACCATCATCCTATGTTCAGTACACGATGAAACTATGCATTTTAACAAGATTGTCATATTTTTTATTCTTTAAAAAAAAAAATCTGTGGGTTAATAACCCCTACAAAAATATTGAGTTTTTCTTCATTTGCTGTATATATTGAAGTTTTTATTTAATGTTTTTTTAAAACCCCAAACCACTTTATAAATTTTTTATTAATGTATTTTAAACTCTCTTTCATGGTACATGGTCATCGTTCTAAATTTTTAACAGTTAAATTAGTAAAACTTATACTGTCTAAATAAGTGAACTTACCACTATGAAAATATCTATTTTTTAGTGAAACAGAGACAAGTAAGTATTTAAAACTCTTTGACCATCATCCTATGTCAGTACATGATGAAACTATGCATTTTAACAAGATTGCCATATTTTTGCTTTTTTAATAAAATATGTGGTTAACCCCTACGAAAATATTAAGTTTTTCATTAATTGCTGTATATATTGTAGTTTTTCTTTAATGTTGTTAAAAACTTTATAAAATTTAAACAATATTGTCATATTTTTTTATTTTTTAAAAAAATATGTGGGTTAACCACAACGAAAATATTCAGTTTTTCTTTATTTGTTGTATATATTGAAGCTTATACTTTAATGTTGTTTAAAAATCCCTAACCACTTTATAAATTTTTATTAATGTATGTTACTCTCTTTCATGGTACATGGTCATCGTTCTAAATTTTTAACAATTACATTAGTAAAACTTTATATACTGTCTAAATTAGTGAACTTACCGTTATGAAAATATCTATTTTTTTAGAGAAACGGAGACAACAAAGTATTTAAACTGCAGTGACCATCATCCTATGTCAGTACACGATGCAACTATGCATTTTAACAAGATTGTCATATTTTTGATTTTAAAAAAAAATCTGTGGGTTAACCCCTACGAAAATATTGAGTTTTTCTTTATCTGTTGTATATATTGAAGTTTTTCTTTAATGTTTTTTTTTAAAACCCCAAACCACTTTATAAATTTTTATTAATGTATTTTAAACTCTCTTTCATGGTACATGGTCATCGTTCTAAATTTTTAACGATTAATTTAGTAAAACTTCATATACTGTCTAAATAAGTGAACTTACCACTATGAAAAATATCTATTTTTTAGAGAAACGGAGACAAGAAAGTATTTAAACCTCTTTGACCATCATCCTATGTCAGTACATGATGAAAATATGCATTTTGACAAGATTTCCATATTTTTGCTTTTTTAATAAAATATGTGCTTTTTTAATAAAATATGTAGTTTTTCTTTAATGTTGTTAAAAATCCCTAAACACTTTATAAATTTTGATTGATGTATTTTAAACTCTCTTTCGTGGTACATGGTCATCGTTCTAAATTTTTAACAATTAAATTAGTAAAGTTTCATATACTGTTTAAATCAATGAACTTACCCCTATGAAAATATATATTTTTTAGAGAAACGGAGACAACAAAGTATTTAAACCTCTTTGACCATCATCCTATGTCAGTACACGATGCAACTATGCATTTAAACAAGATTTCCATATTTTTATTTTTTTAAAAAAATCTGTGGGTTAACCCCTGCAAAAATATTGAGTTTTTCTTTAATTGATGTATATATTGAAATTTTTCTTTAATGTTTTTTAAAAATCCCTAACCACTTTATAAAATTTTATTAATGTATGTTAAACTCTCTTTCATGGTACATGGTCATCGTTCTAAATTTTAACGATTAAGTTAGTAAAACTTCATATATTGTCTAAACTAATCAACTTACCACTATGAAAATATCTATTCTTTAGAGAAACGGAGACAACAAAGGTTTCAAACCTCTTTGAAAATCATCCTATGTCAGTAGACTCAGTACACGATGCAACTATGCATTAGAACAAGATTGTCATATTTTTTCTTTTTAATAAAATCTGTGGTTACCCCTACGAAAATATTGAGTTTTTCTTTAATTGATGTAAAAGTTTTTCTTTAATGTTTTTTAAAAATCCCTAACCACTTTATAAAATTTTATTAATGTTTGTTAAACTCTCTTTCATGGTACATGGTCATCGTTCTGAAATTTTAAACAATTAAATTAGTAAAACTTTATTTATTGTCTAAATCAGTGAACTTACCACTATGCAAATATCTATTTTTTTGAGAAACGGAGACAACAAAGTATTTAAACCTCTTTGACCATCATCCTATGTCAGTACACGATGAAACTATGCATTTTAAAAAGATTGTCATATTTTTTCTTTTTAACAAAATCTGTGGTTAACCCCTACGAAAATATTGATTTTTTCTTTAATTGTTGTATATATTGAAGTTTTTCTTTAATGTTGTTAAAAATCCCTAAACACTTTATAAATTTTTATTGATGTAGTTTAAACTCGCTTTCCTGGTACATGGTCATTGTTCTAATTTTTTAACAATTAAATTTTTGAAACTTCATATATTGTCTAAATCAGTGAACTTACCCCTATGAAAATATCTATTTTTTTAAGAAACGGAGACAATAAAGTATTTAAACCTCTTTGACCATCATCCTATGTTATAGTACACGATGCAACTTTGCATTTAAACAAGATTGTCATATTTTGATTTTTTAAAAAAATCTGTGGGTTAACCCCTACGAAAATATTGAGTTTTTCTTTAATTGATGTATATATTGTAGCTTATACTTTAATGTTGTTTAAAAATCCCTAACCACTTTATAAATTTTTATTTATGTATGTTAAACTCTCTTTCATGGTACATGGTCATCGTTCTAAATAATGTTTATATCATTTATTTAAGTAACATAATAATTCAATAATAACCATTACATAATATATATATATATATAAACACTATATACTGAAGTTAATTACAAAAAACAGTTATACTGAAGTTAATTAAGACATATAAAAAGAGTAATAAGATCAAGACATATTTATAGTTCTTAATTATTTTATATCTATAATTTTTTCTATCAAAATTTTGTAGAAACGTCATAATTTCATAAAATTGCAAAATAAACTTTCAAATTTGGATCAAAGGGTGAGAAATTATGAAACTTTAATAAATCAAATCAAATTGGATTCAGTATCGGCCATCCATTGGTTCAATCGGTTAGTCTCGGATTTTAGTGATTTTTACGGGTTTTAAATATTGATATCTTTTAACCCAATTATCGGATCACCGGATTAATTAGTTTGACCACGGATCTGAGTCAAATTTAAAAGCACTGATCTAAATGAGAAAATATTTTAAATACACAAAAATTCTTACATGTTAACAAAAATTTGTTAAGTTGTTAGTGAAAGTTTTCATCATAAAATATCTCGTGTTTGCAAAGCACGGATCAAAATCCAGTGTATAAATTAAGTCATTTTCATACCATCTTCAAACAAATCACTAATCAGTTCTTCTTCTTCAACAAATCTCTGTACCGGAGCTCTCCTTCTCCGTCGGATACATACTGTATCTCTTTCTACGCACTCCTCAAGATTCCACGTCCTTTCACTTCCGACAATTCCCTCTAACTTACACCTCAATCAGAGCTGAGCAGAGCCCAAAGAGAATGGATTCAGGAGCACGAATGAAGCTGATCTTCAGTTCTTCACCATCGGACCAGCTACGTGGCGTTTCAAGCAACTCGAAGCGCTCACCATGAACGTGTCGACGCTCTTTAATGCAACTCTGCAACAGTCTTCTTCTTCTTCTCTGTTCCCCTACCATTTGGTAAAACACTTTTTAATCTCAATCGACCTTTTAGATTGTCAGTTCTTAAAACTATTGTGTGCATGTGTTATTTTCTCTGGGTTATTTTTTTAAAAAAACTTTGTTTCTCTTTAAAAGAAATTGTTTTCAGCATCTTTTGAAACTTTCGAACTTTTAAGAAAAATATTCTGTTTCTTGATTGATAATAAAAAAATTAAGTGGCATGCATAATCTGAAAATAAATAGAACACTTATCCTGTCTTTATGATTGGATTATATGTTTTATTTGTATTAAATTTATGCTCACTTATTTTCTCATAATCAATTTTGCAATAAAAATTTCTCTTTTGTATTTCAATGCTTTTATATTATATATATTGTTGAACATATCTTTTTGTAAAAACTTTGTTATAACTTTCAAATTAAGGAGATTTTTATATTACTTGATTGATAAATAGAAACATAAATTTGGAAACAAATAAAACACTACTTCCTGTCTTTGAGATTGTTAGAGATTGTATATATGTTTCATTTGTATAACATTTATATTTTTAAAATCAGTCTTGCAATACAAAAATTTTCCCCTTTGTTTTTCCATGATTTTCAAAAGTTTTAGAACTGTTTTTTGAACTCATTTGATTCAATTTTTGAATTGAACAACAATTCATTTGTATTCTTATTTTTGAATTGAACAACAATTCATTTGATTCAATTTCTTATCCTGCGTTTCTCAGTTCTTTTTTTTTTTGAACAACATGTGGGTCATGGAATCAATCCCCATCGGCTGTGGGTTATGACTTCAACACTACTGACCTGAGCCAGCTGGTGAGCCAAAGCACTTCTCTGTGGCTGTGCACTCGAGCGTTGGAGCGAACGCGTACAAGCCAGAGATCAGTGTAGACTTGGACGATTACGAATGCAGAGAGAGGACTTTTGAGTCTCTAGGAGAAGAGAGTGGAACGGTGATGTATCAGACGTTTAGAGCTAGGCAAGTACTGTGGGTCGCCTAGATCTTCGTTGAAGTGTGAGTGGAGCAGCAACAATAGCTGCGGCAGTGAGGACGAGAAGGAACGAGGGAATCTAGCAGAACTTTATTATCTAAAACTACTTTAAAGCTTTTTTTTTTTTTTGCTTTGTTTTATTAATTATCAATAAAGACTTGTGAAGCTCCCTTCTCAAGCATGTGTGCTGTTGTGAATTCGTACTTTATAAATTTGGGTTTTAATACATGAAAAACTATTATGTTTGCTATTATGATTTATGGCTTTTTAATACTGTCTGTTAAGGTGCGCATTGCAAGATATTGAACTCCATGTCTAGAACATAACAAGTTCACTTGCATACAAATACAATAACTACCAAGTTTTGTTCCCCTCCTTGAATCTCCTGCAAATAATCTTTAGGCTCCCGACCCACACTGTTATGTCCCTCTTATTAAGACTTGCCTTTTGTTCCCTCTCAATGGTGTCTCCTGCTCCACCAAAACTCTTACCTCTTTTCCAGGCATTATTTGGATCCTTACACTTAAGAAACCTTTTTCGACGTTAATTTTGATAAAATAGAGGACCATCTCCTGCTCTATGAGAAGCTGGTTGAGATGAGAGATGGTGTTATACCTGATGTGTGATTTTCCTAGAAAGATGCATCACTTGACTTGTTTTCCGGATCACAGATCGAGCAAAACCAAGTACGTAAGAAGCCTTTTATGTCCTGGTCAAACGGTAAACTAACACGTAAATGCGCCACGTACCGATGGACGCAACATTCTCGGACCAATCCTCATGTGCTCAACACGTGGAGGCATACAAAAACGTCCCTTTGGATTATAAATAGCAACCCAATACTCCAACATTTTTACATCAAACACAAAGCAATCAATCAAAGCAATTAAGTTCTAAGCAAAAACAGAGACAGAAAGAAAATGTCAGACAAGCAAAACCTAAGCTACCAAGCCGGCCAAGCCACTGGCCAGACTAAGGTTAACTCTTGCAGTCAAAAGTTATTTCTTGTTTATGATACATGTTGATATTCATACCTATGAGTGACTTCCATATATGTAAATGCATTTATCTTATTTTCAATAAACGGGGGTTTGTTAAATTTATTTTAAATTTGGAATAATGTATCTAATGAACATGTTCAAATGTGTGAACGTAGGAGAAGGCAAGTGGTTTGATGGACAAGGCCAAAGATGCTGCTGCTTCAGCTCAAGACTCCATGCAACATGTTAGTTTTCTCAATCTCTCGTCTTCTTATAGAACAATATTTAAAAAAACATGTTTATACGCACCTACATTACAAAAACAGAACTTATACTGTCCTGACCGTTAAATGTGAATCGCAGGCTGGACAACAGATGAAGGAGAAGGCACAAGGAGCTGCTGAAGTGGTGAAGGACAAAACTGGCATGAACAAGAACACCTAAACAACTTTCAATTTAATTTCTAATATAATCCTATCATTTGAGTTATTTAATAAATTTGGAAGGGTTTTTAATTCTCATTCCTGCTGCTTATGATGTTATTTTTCTAATTTTTTATGTAATTTTCTCCATATAGTTAATAAATTTCTGCTTTTTTAATCGTGAACGTTATACATGTATGAAGGAAAGAAAACTAGAAAAAAGAGGATTCAATAAGAATATTAGATTAAATCAATAAACCACTATATAAGCAAAAACTTAAGAGTCCAATAAAAATTATTGGCTGATCAAATATATATATATTTGAAAAAAATTCCCTGGAAATCAAAGTTTAATTTAATCTAAAGATTATTTATAGGGAAAAAGTTATATGAAAGGATAAAACATGTTTTCTCCTTATAAAACATACTCTCTCCTTTTATCTTTCTTCCTATGAATCAATGTTTGCTTCTTCTCTTGGTAACTTGTTCTTTGACCATAGAGATTATAACGATCGAATATCATCGGACTTCCATTCTACGATGGCAAGAGTGTGGCGGCCACCGCAAGCAATCGATGTAGCTAACCATTTCCCTTCTT
This sequence comes from Brassica nigra, assembly GCA_016432835.1. NCBI lineage: Eukaryota > Viridiplantae > Streptophyta > Magnoliopsida > Brassicales > Brassicaceae > Brassica > Brassica nigra. The sequence continues at coordinate 405,652 of CM028249.1, forward strand.
CTTCTTCTTCATCGGTATGATTCAAGCTTCCTTCAGGTGGAGGAATCTTTATAGGCAACTCCAATGGCTGTCCCGTGGTAACCTTCCTTCCATAACCAAGCCTTCCATGATCTCCTCTACCAAACTGATCACAAAGACAAATCAGAAGAATAAATGTCTCTTTGTTTTTGGAGTAAACCTAAAAAAGTAGGTTTCTTGGCTGACAAGGTACTAACCGAGAAGATTCTGCCATCTCTTGTCAAAGCAACTGAATGTGTTCCACCACAAGAAACCTATTATGTAAAAAGATTATTGACTGAATTGATATCCTCTGTTAGAGATTCTCAAGATCATTAATGTTTAAGGCTATACTACCTGAATGATATCTTCATCAGCCAGAAGAATAACTTTCTGTGGAACCATTTTGCTGCTCTTGTCATTGTCACCAAATCCTAGTCTTCCATGTTCTCCTCTTCCCCAACCATACACCTACAAATTACAAAGACGACCAAAATGAGGATCTAGCTAGGACATGGTGAGAATGAGAAGTAAATGAGTTCTAATACCTCTCCTTTATCGGTTAAAGCGGTTGAGTGCCATCCACCCGCAGCAATATCAACCTAAGAATGTGTTTAAAGTGAGAGAGAGAGATAAGTTGTTGAAGCTTATGCCTTTTTGTAGAAAAAGAGGAAGAGAAAGAAACGAACCAAAGTGAGACCATCAAGGCCTTGGACTGGAACAGGATGAGGTGTTGGCTGAGTATCACCGGTTCCAAGTTGTCCATACTCGTTATTACCCCATGCCATTAGCCTCCCATCTTCTTCAAGAGCCAGGTTATGAAACGCTCCAACAGCGATTAGACGCACATTCTCAAGACCTTGAACTCTCACCGGAACAAATATCTGTTTTCTACAAAAGACCAAAACACAACATTCAAGTAATAGCCTAAGGATGCTTATAATGGCTTTGTTGTATGAGTTTTGATTCTTTCTATACATGTCACCAGGAGGCCAGGGTTGACCCCAAGTCCACACGTGACCATCACGTGTCAGAACCACTGAGTGAGTACCACCTGCAGCTACCTGTATAAGAAGATGGATTAGTATCATCCACACATAAACATTGAGGAAGAGACAAAAGATATTTTAAAAAACACGTGTTGGTTTTACCTGTCGAACCGTGAGTTTAGGGGCACAACGCTTAGGGATGACAATATCTCTACGCACGGGTCTACCCATCTCGTCTTTTAGAGGCTCTTCACCACACTGTCCATATTCATTCCCACCTACGTGTAATCATCATTTTTATAACATGACTTAGACTCACCACCAAACAAAAAAACAGATAGAGAGAAGAAAACAAAATAGCATTAAAGTGTTGTTACCCCACGCATAGGCTCGGCCTTGATCATCAACAGCTAAACAATGCCAACCACCAATTGCTGCCTGTTATCATCATCCATTTGAAAACAAACAGCACATTCAATGGTAAAACTGGTTGCTCCATTTGATAAAAATTAGTAGAAAGAAAAAGATGAGACTTGACCTGAGAGATCTTGACATTGGCTAGAGCCTTAACACGACTAGGGACATTTTCAGTCTTTGTCTCTGGTGGGTGTCCTAATGTTCCTTTTTGATTCCAACCCCATGTAAACATCTGAATCAGTTTAAAAATAACTAAGTGAAGTAGAGATTTTGAAAATCTTCAAGTCTCTGAATTTCTTAAAACCTCTAATTTAGTCACTCAAAACTACTGAAATAAGGACCAGAAGCAGACCAGATCCAATGATAGCACAGCAAAAACCGGTTCAAGACAACAACCATAAGCATTATTGACCAACTTCTAAATCAGAGCTTAGAAACTTTTCACAAAAGAGAAGAAGAAAGTGAGCTTCATAGGTTATGACTAATGAGACAAAACAATGTTCTTGGTTCCCTTAAATCTTCCAAAGACTTATAAAAACTAAACCTTAAAATGCTCTCTGTTTTGGCCTAAAAACAGAGAGAAATCACATATCCATGACTGGATAAAGACCAATTAAAACACGACAAAATTAATCATTTGGATAACTCTGAAAGTGAATGATAATTTACCGAGCCATCGTGGCAAATGGCGAGGGAGTTACGGCTACCAGAGACAACGGAGCGAACAGAGTAAGGCTCGAGAGTTTCAACGACACAAGCCCATTCCTTTTCTTCATTAGTACCAATTCCTAGTTGCCCATCTTCTCCTGAGCCCCTGCAAAGATGGTCAGAGAGAGAGAGAGGCCAGAGTTTTAACAAGAGTGACTCAAAAATCGAAACTTTAAGAAGTGAAGTGAAGAGAAATAGACCAGGCTATGACTGAAGTAGCTGAAACCATCTGTGAGCGAGAGAGAGAGAGAAAGAGAGAGAGAGAGAGAGAGAGAGAGAGAGAGAGAGAGAGCGGAGGTGAATGAATGAAAGAAAGCACAGAGAGAAACGGAAAAGCAGAGCAGTGGGATTCGAGAGAGGTTGTAATAATAGCATTACTAGATTTTAACTGCATGAACATTATATGATGAAATTTTTATTAATAAATTAACAAATATTTTGTTAATTTTCAAAATTTTGTGATATTTAAATTATTTTGCATTTAAATCAGTGTTTTAAATTCGATCGAACTCATGGACAAACCGTTAATCGATGATCCGATATTTTGGTTTAGGTTTTAAAATTTAAAACCCAAAACTAACTGATTGAATCGATGAATGACCGATATGTAATCCATTTTGATTTAAATTGTTGTAGGTTCATAATTTTCACCTTTTAATACAAATTTTAAAGTTCATTGTTTTGCGGTTTTATGAAATTATAGCATTTCTACAAAAATTTAATAGAAAAAATGATAGATATAAAATAATTAAGAATTATAAATATATTATGATCATATTAATATTTTTAAATAATTAATATTTTATAGATGACAAAAAAATTATATAGCTTAATTAACTTTATTATAATTACGTTGTGTAATTTATCTTGGTTATAGTTTGATTCATATTATGATCAGTTTGAATTTTTTTTTTTTTTAGTGTTAAGCATTTTTCTTTAGATAAAATATTTTGAACAGTTTTCATGATTATTTTGTTATTATATTTATTGTACAATGTAGTTAATTTTTAATTTATAGTGTTTATATATAGTTTTTATGTAATGGCTATTATTGAATTATTATGTTACTTAAATAAATTATATAACCATTATTTAGTAAATATAAATAAATAATCTGTCAATTTAATTGATTCGTTGTTGATTGAAATATTTTTGTAGTATCTAAACCTACAAAAAAGAAGTTCTATTTATTTTCGTTGTTTTTATAAATTATTTGATTTTTTAATTATTCTATTTATCAAAATAATTTGAAAAAGATTGTAAAGATTATTAAATAGATGAGATTTAATTTTTTATATTGTCTCGACACAATATTAAATATAATTGTATTTGAAAACATAGTACAAAGAAAGAAGTATATTAATGATTTAAGGTATGTTTAATTATAAAGTAGAAGTATTTAATTTAAAAACTTACAAAAAGGTTTTAGGTCTAAAAGTAGGATTCTGTTTTAATAAGAGGGATTTTATTGAGTATAAAATCTAGAAACAAATCAAAAGAATATTCTTTAGGTAAATACTGATTTGAAAGATAAATTACTTTCTAGATTTGAAATATTTATAAGATATGCAGCTATTTTGAAATTTGAAGTTATTAAATAAATAAAAATGAACTGGTTTTTATTAAAGCAAACATATGTCTAGTGAATGTTTAGTATGGTGAAAGAGTATGAAAACTTGATTTCAGTGAAACTATTTAAAAAAAAAACCTTGATTTCAATGAATTATGGCATGTGGCAGATGCAAGTCATGAACTGAAGAGAACAATTGATTGTGGTGCTGAGGAGAAACCATTGGTTATGGTGTGTGGCAAAGTGAATTCGATGACTGAAGATAAGCAAGTAGGCCAGCTTATATTAAGAAACATCACTTAATGTATCGATTAATTTATTAGATATGGTTTGGTTAAATTACGTTATTGTATTAGATAACAGAGTTCCTTTGGTTAAATTTGATTCGGTTTACTTTAGGGATTTACCAATCATATAATGTTACATATAATGAAACGTGGTGTTTTATGTAACGTTATGTATGTTTTAATGCTAGTAAAAAAAAATAGAACCAAATTTAAATGACAACTTTTGTATGGTAGATAAAACATAGGACTCTATTTTAATAGATTAGATGTTTATAGACATTTAATTATTACTTAAGACATTTATTTCCGTATATTCGTATTCCTAAAATGTATTCGTATGTTTTAAAATTTTACAGCAGAGTAAGATAATTTAACGAAGTAACTAAATTCAAATTTCTATTAATGTTAAGTTTTTGATAAAGAAAATCCAAATCCAATACAATACAAAACGTATAATTTCACATATGGGAAACATGATTGAAAGAGAACAGAGCAGAAAAGGAAAAAAACGAATAACACTAAATGTACGGACAGAGACACATGAGTGCTGTGCTAGTCACAAAAGGATAATCATGTTACAAAGAATAAAGTTTTGAGGGTACAAAAATGTGTATATCAATAATGTCAAACAACCTCTATGCATTTTCTTCTGTTCCTTGTCTCTGCGTGTTTTAAGTTTGATTTTTGTATTCCAGTTCTCTTTAAAGATGAGTTGAATCCGAAGCAACAATTAAGATTTTTCTAACTTATTCTTCTTCGTTCTTCACTTCCTAAAACACACTAACAAGCAACTATAATTTGTCTTTGTTATTTTTGAAAATACAGTAATCACAATAATTCAAAGAAAATAACAAAAATCCTCTTAACGCACTATGATTTCTGTTTCGTAATGCATTCAATAGAAAAGTAGTTTTAGATATGAAACATTTTCAGCTTTTCCATTAACAAATCTATAAATTCAATATTTGCTGTAAAATTTGGTAAATTATTTCCCTTTTAAAATGAATTGTTTATGAAAAAGAGATTTAATTTTTTTTCCTTGTTTGTTATATAGATAACTATAAATAAAATAAAATAAAATAAATAATTTTGTTTCTTGCGCATTGTATAGATAATGATATACAAAATGTGTATATATAATTTAATTTTAAAGTAAAATGTTAAAATAATTTTAGATATAAAAAATAAGTGAAATTATTTTTCCTAAACAAAAGCTGTAAAAGCTACATCGATTGTAAAAATGGATAAATTATTTTATACATATTTAGAATAAACTGTTTAATATTTTTTTAAGAAACCTTCTTTTTCATGTCATATAGATAATCAAAAATAAATTTAAAATAGTGGTTAAATTTTTTTATTTTTGTATCTTATGTATAAAAATATACAAAGAATAATCGTGCAGACTTTGACTTACAAACCTCATCAATAATATGTGTGGTGCGTCTAACTGTTTAATTTATCTGAATTATTTAATTATATTTGTTTATAATGTTTTTGGATTTTCTATTAGTCAAAATTGTTTGGTAATTTATATCCAAATCTTGCATGTTCGGTGTTAAATAAACTGCATGGTGAATTTACACTAATCCATATCAGCCGATGAAATTATTTTGTAATTTCAAGAAATATTATCATGTACATATCATATTTATAAAATATTATTTGTGTTATCGTGTATATATTACAAAGAAAATAATACTGGATGTATAAACATAATGTAATGTTAATTCTATGACATTTAAATGATAACTATTTGGAGCATGTGTCAATTATTTTTACATAATTGTTGACAAATACTTATATTCTGTTGATTTAGTAAATGTGAATATTGAGAACATAAGAATGGAGTGATTTCAAAAAGTATTATCATGTATATATCATTTAAAATAATAATAATTTTTGATCATTTGTATATTTATAAACTACATAATATAATGAACGAAACTTTTCAGAATTTTAATTATTTTAATTAGATATCAAATAAAAGATTAGTCTAAAACTAATAATTATCACTTTCCAAATAACCTAAATGACATTATAAATAATAATTTATGGTAACTAATTTTTAAAATTATAGAAAATGTAATAATGTTAATCAATTATTTTTATATTCATACACTACATAAAATAATTAATAGAAACAATTTATTGAAGTGATTTCATATTCATTATAAAAATATAATTGTGTCTATAATAATTATGACTCTCTTATAATGTCCATATATTCTTTATAAATAATTAGGGGCTTTGAAGATCGGACGGATTATATTTAACGGAATATGTGAAAACTTTTATCTAAAAAATATTTTGCATTTAAGTCAAATAATATAGTGAATAAGGTAATGTTCTGATTCAAAAGAATTCTAAGTTGGACTTTTGGTTCATTGATTGCATGGTTTGTATTACTATTTAGAGAAAGATAAATATTTGGCAAAAGATAAGTAAGAAATTAGGAAAATATTAGCAAAAAATTAGTAAAAAAAAAACGATATGGTAACGATAAAAATAAGAAGAGGCCGAAGAAGATGCATAATATATGTAAGAAAAGTTAATGTGTTAATGACATAAATAGTTCCACAAGTATTTTTTATTACTAAGTATTCATCAGTTATTTTTACATCAAATTTATAAAAAAATTATGACATTTTATATATAATTCATATTTTCATATAATATTTATATCCGCGAATTCGCTGGCAAACCACCTAGTTTATAAATAAAAGTCAACAGACAACAATAAAAAGACGCAGAAATACAAGAAAGCAAGAGGCGATACAAGAATATGCAAGTCAAGAATCGAAAATTATTCATTACTACTTATGAGTCTGGGATATCTCATTAGCATTTCATATGTTGATGACACTGAAGCATTCAAGGTAGTGCGGAGAATTCAGCATCGGTGCAACAGTAACCGTTGGAAATAAAATCCAAGTGATCATCAGGGATGTTATTTGGATTGTAGACCACAAATGTGTTGCATCGAGAGTTTGACAGCTGTACCAAAGTCTGCTGGTACCTTGCACTAGACGAAACCAAAACAAAGGGGAGCACCTTCATTCTGCGCCATCAACTCTAAGATCTGCTTGTTTAACTCGATTTCTAACTAGAAGAAAACATGGTACGTTCTGACGGACACTCCGATGGACATACATTTTGTCGGAAAATACTGACGAAATACCGAAGAAATAAAAAATTAGCCAATCGTCGGTAATTTTCGACCAAATACCAACAAATTGTTGTTTGTCGGAAATTTCTGATAACATTTCGACGGATTTCTGACAAAAACACTTAAACAATAGAATTTCGATTTGAGGCTTCATTTCGTCAGTATTTTGTCGGAAATTTCCGACGAATTTCCGAGAAAATCACTATATCTGTCAGAAATCCTGCGTTCTCCATTCGAAGCCGTTGAATGGCAAATAAATACAGTTCAATCTGCATATTTATAGATCTGTGTTTCTCCTGCAATTTGTTGTGCATCCCATTCTAACCCTATGAATAGTATATCAACAAAACAGAACTCTAGTTGAAGACTTACGTTGAAATATATACACTAGGCATCTTCTCAACCTTGATTTCGTAGTAGAAATACACAAATGATAAATTTCAAGAGATTGACTTAAGATAAAACATATATCCGAAAAGGTAAAAGGAATACAGTTTTAAGAGATCATTATACTTGACCAATTTTGGTTTTTTTTCATGTTTTGTTTTTACTTTTATAGTATAGAAAGTACATACATAAAAATAACCATAGATCTTGTCCATAATTCGAGAGAAAAAGAATAACAGGAATATTGAGATTTTGTAACGACTAGAGACAGATCCACGACAATACAAAGCCAGAGCAAATGAGAAACTGCATTTTAAACTGAGAGCTGAGAGAATCGTGTGCTCATCAACATCTCTGGTTCGAACTTGACAACCAACAAAGGTAATTTTACTGAAGAATCTTATTCCTCGAACTCATGCATGTGATCTAGAAGATAGTTTGCAGCCAGCTCCTCGTTCTTGTTGCACGCAAAGAACACTTCCAACACCAATGCTCTCTCAAATCCCATCGCTTCCAGCTGTATTTTTATTTTGTTTTACAAGGCGAACCCGAGTGAGTGAATCATTAAGAGAAGCAGATACTCTTTCTTTAGAGGAAAGATCAATCAAAGTAAAGAAAGAGAGAGTAAAAGTAAGGGAACCATACCCGTTCAATTGCATCGCGTTCCTCAGGTGTAACCTGGATCGCCTGTGGCTGTGGCATTCCTTCGCCGAAGAGGTTGCCGCTGAATAATACAGTGCACAAGTTATAACCAAGAAAGAATCATTGTCTAAGTAATTGAAACTTGAAAGCCTCACGGAGGTTTTGGTTTTTATATCTATGCTACATATTGAATTACAATGTAAGAAGGAAGGGATTATACATACCCTTCTGCCCCTCCTTCAACGGGCTCATTGATCAAACGTAAAAAATCAGCTTGATGTTCTTGAATCAACCGCATCAAGTTTGGGTTTTGCTTTCCCAGTTCCTGAAGCATAGGCTGCAGATAACACATGGACAAAATTATTTAATCTGTAAAGCTATCGAAATGACTGGACCCAGTGAAAAGCCTGAAAATTATTTTAACTTCTGCTGGGAATTGGATCAACAAACCTGTAGAACTTGAGGGTTTGCTTGCACCATTGCTCGCAGAGCTTGGAACTAACATACACCAGAATAAATAACAATAAACAAGTCACCACATTGATATCTGACAACATATTCTTTACGTAAAAGCAAGTGTAAGAAAGGGAAAAGCTTAGACCTGTTGACTGTTGCGCAGGAAGTCAAGTGTTCCGGCACCAGGATTTGCTCCAACATTTGGCAACCCCTGTCAAAGATATGGCCGATTTTGGTTACACACCCCTACTATTATGATCAAATGTTTAAATGAACCATCTACAGGTTTATTACCTGCGGGAAGAGATCTAACGGATTTGCATTAGGACCAGATGCTGGTGCCGCTGCAGGTTGCTGAGTCTGAGCTGGTGGATTTGCTGGCTGCCCACCACTAGCTGGGGCACGAGCAACTGGTGGAACTTCAGCTTGCTCAGGTATCCCCTAAAGTATAAACATAAGTATTTTAAAATATAGGTTCTCTCGCTTTTAATGTCATTGACCAAGAGGGCATCTGCAGCAAGTTCATAGAAAAGAAAGTGAACTCACAGAGTAAAGATATTCCACAGCTCTTTCAGGGTTGTTAAATGCAGCACGGAGTGCACGGACAACAGTGTCACGATCCCATGTTCCTCCACCCATGTCAAGAATCTGCTGAATGGAACTCTCCAAATTACTTCCAGCAGCCAGATTCGACGCTGCTTGTCCGTAAACATCAGTCTGAGATCTGTTTTAACCAACAAAGTAAGAATAGGCCAATATCAGAACCAAGCAGAACGTTCCAATGACTACATATAGAGAGAAAGTATGCTAACCCAGCAGGAGTTGACACGGGTGCGGGAGTGCTTGCTGGTAGAGTGGCAGGAACAACTTCAGGTGCAGGTACAGGTTCAGCCACAGTTTCAGTGACAGCAGCAGGTGTTGGTGCAGGGGTAGGTGCAGGTGCAGCTGGTCTGCAAAGATTTAGGAAGATTGAGGAGAGTTCACATATACAAGTTCTTTTCTGATAAATTTCCGGACACAAATACTTGTCACTTAAACTCACATTGCTACAGAAGCAGGAGGCTGAGGGGAAGTTGAAGGCTGTGCTGATGAGGTAGGAATCGACTTAGCCTAAACCAATGCTAAAGTTAGATCATTCAACAAACTAGTTGAAGCATGTCATTGTTTACTATAATAACAGAACCGACTCTCACCTGCACTACTGTAGGGACAGCAGATGCACTAGAGGATCCAGTTGAGGAAGGTTTACTCTACATGTTTATCAAGTCAAAATTAGGTAATCAAAGAGAGCTAATTAAAAGAAAACAACAAAAAAAAATATACTTCTGTTTCTGTAAGATCCAAAACTCACCTTGGTCATCATAATGACAATAAAACTATTGTCAGCAACTTTATTCTCCTCAATGGTGGTCTCGTCTTTAAGCACTTTCCCTTGGTAAATAAGCATCAGTTTCGCAGCAGGATAAACGTCAGCTCCCTGCACAGTCTCTATGTTCTTCTTCACATCAGCAACCTGATAAGTTACCAAGAAATTAGTCAAAAAAAAACATGGTCAACAGAAATTTCCTCATATATGATAATCAGAAATGCATGAAAAACTAGAAACAAACAAGCAAGAAACGTAAGCTTATAAATCTAAATGTTGTGAGTTTCCAAATCGTAAAAAACAATTAGTAGAAGCAGAATCACAGTGACTAAAACAATTCAATGCCAATGAGGAGAGGTAATTCCACCACTACAAACAGTGAAATAACTATATACACACCAAAATTACCCAGATGACATATACACAAAAGATTGCTGAATTGTAACAATTATCTCTATCAACCTCTAAACTCACTCGCAGATCATGAAAAAATGTAATGAACAGAAAAAGAAAAAAAAAAAACACAAAACTCAACCAATCAATAAGTCATAAGTCAAACACGAAACCCCCCGATTGAAAATAACACTATGAATACATAACTCAACCGTTTCAACTAACGATTAAGAAAACAATCTGCAGGAATTGTCCCTCATACCGAATCATCGGGTTTTACTTCGATCTCGAAGTGAGTCCCCTTGAGAGTTTTCACAAATATCTTCATCTTCTCTTCTCGGTGGAATTGCTGATCAGATAGATCGCCGCCGGCGGTAACTTGGGAAGAAGGCTAGGAGGTAGGTAGGTAGCTGAAAGAAGAAGATGATAGATACACAAGGAATCTGGCCACTACTTTTGTGTTCCCTCGATATCTCCACTGGATTGTGGCCCGCAGCACATGAGACTCTTGTACTCTCTCCTCTCCCACGTCACCCCCTCACTATGCCATTATTGATCCTATGTTCGTCAAAAGATTAGGCCCAATTTTACTTTTTAGAAGATTCGGCCCACAAAAGTGTAGTAAGAAGAATCCACTCATTGTGGCCATTTTATGTGTGTTCTTTTGCTTTGGTATAAAATAATCACACACAGAAAAGTAATAAACTCTAATAGCCAATCTTGAATTTATCTCTGTAAATAAGTTTGTACATAGCTCTATCTCTCATCACCAGGGGACTTGCACATTAAAGGGGAAAATAAAGAACACAAAAAAAAAAAGTTAACGGCATAGCTCAATGGTATCAGAACTGAGCCAATGCGGGCCAAAAAAAACTTCTAAGGAATACTTTTAGAGCACAAGGTCAGTCTTACACGAGCTCTCCTCCTGCCACGTGCTAAACACTCCCAACTTTCTCTTCTTAACAGGTACCACGTGATCCGCACGTGACACAGTCTCCAGCCCTAATGTTAGATCGAGCTTGATCTCACCGGAAGCCGGCGGCGAGAATGTCATCACCTCCGAGATATTGCTCTCCGATTCTTTGCTCTCTCCCTCGTGAGGAGCCACGACTTCAGACTGGTGACTCAACGACGAGTGGTGACTAGCCTCTTCGCCAGCTGACTTTCCCTCCGATTCCGCCGGTTTAGCGACGGCGGCGGCGGCGATCCGCTTAGCCCGGCGAGTTTTTTTTCCTCGTTTCGGATTGGTTGAACCAGTAGCTGCCGCTGCTGATGCACCGGGGGTATTCTCGTCCTTGGAAATGTGTCGGATGTCATACATTTTCAGCGGCGGACCCTGCCCGCTCGTCGCCGCATCTGTGGCCATCTCCGTGATCGGTTCGCCTTTCATCACCGCTTCCACGGCGGATTGACAAAGCTGCCAGTTTCCCGACCATAACAAACCAACCGAACCGTAGATCGGGTTCACGATCCTCCCACAAGCTTCATGCAACAACGACCTGAAAATCCCTGCAAAAATTTCACACAACATAATCAATATACTAAGACTATGTTGAAGTTTCACACATACGGTGACTTGTTGTGGAAAACAACTAACCAGGACGAAGGTGATCGGGACCGGCGTTGATGAGGTTCATGAGTCCAGCACGGCCATAGAACTTGGCTAGAAACACGGTTGCGTTTGCTTGCGCTTCGGGGGATTTGATCCAACCCAAACACGGTCTTATACTACAATCCTCACTGCATCCTTTTCGAAGAACTCTGCATCCGTTACAACTCATCCGCATCTTTTTATCTTTCTGATAGATAAACAACTGATCGAGCAAACAAAAAAACTTCAGGGAAGTTAAAAAAAAAGGAACGATTGAAAGATATTTGGTTATGTTCTGTGAGATTTCTGGGAGATTCAGTAGTTATATAAGAAAGATAATAGCTTTAAGAGATTGAATACGTTGACAATAAGCCCCTGGGTTTTTGGGAGCTGAGATATAAAACCAGGGAAGAAGAGTGAAGACGAAGAAAATGAGATAAAGAAGAAAGAGTTGTTTTTTTCTAAAGACAATGGCGGTTTTGTCTTTGCCTTTTTTTTATTTTATTTCTTCTCCTCCTTCCGCCGCGGTTTTTTAATTGATGGTTCAAAGTTTCACTTCTTGTGTTTCTTTCCCAAGTTCTGTTTTATACACACTCTCATCTCCCACGCGCGTGTCCTAAAAGTGATTAGGTGATTACTGAATAATTAAACAATCTGAAATTTGGTAATCCTACAATTGATTTGTCCCAAAACATTTAAATATTGAATGTTGTTAGATATGGGTGTAAATAATGTGTGGATATATAAACCATGGAGTTGCATAGTAGATTGAGTATCTGACCAATTTATAATGTATGTTTTTGCAGATAATTGACTAATTTAGATGATTTATTCATTAATGTGGAGAATTTGTTAAAAATGGTGTAAATCACTTTTAAATCGGTCTAATAATTTATCTGTTCTCCTTTATCAAAGTCTGTGATAAAAGGCAGGAGGAGGTCGTGGCTTTAACGCACGCGCGTCAGAAAGTTTGGTCGAATCGCCACATCTGAGTCAGATGGGATTTGAGTTATTTTAGGAATCAGGGGCCCACGCTTAGCTCCTGGTTTTCTGGAGAAGAATCCCGTGTCTAAATACTGCTTTATAATTTGTCCGAAAACTAGTGTCTGGTTTCTGGTTTTTGATATTTTCTTCTTTGTGACTGTGGGCGGATCGTGTCGCCGACGGTTTTGTTTAAAAACAGCGTAATCTTTTTGTTTTGTCTGTAATGACCTTTGGTGTAATTAAGACAACTACTGTAAAAATCAGCGTTAATATGTTTTCAGCTTTAACTAATCTCAATAGATTTCAAAAAAATAAAACTAATCTCAATATTGTGAAACCTTGGACATTTTAGTATGTGACTATATTTTACAAAACATTGATTATATTTGAAATGAAAATAATCTTTTGTAGACTGAATTTGAATAAGAAAAATAGTCTAGATTTTGTAATTATTAAATCTTGATTAGGATGTTTAACTTTCTTAATATGGATGTTTTATCTGAAACATCTTATGTCTATGAACGGAGGGAGTGACATTTAACAAAAAGACATAGAAAGCATATGACATTTATACCGCTGCATACATACATCATCATGTGTTATATAATATTATCCACTGCAACCATACGTAATTCTGCTTTGATGGGTTGGCCGAGACTTTAAAAACAACAATTAATTACTAGTCAAAACTAGTTTGCATTACTTCAATTAGTCCATATCAATGAGTTCACAGTTTTTGTTCATGGCACAACAAAATGAAGGAAGCTTCGTCGTTAAATAGACCGTAACTCGTAAGTGTTACGTGATGGACTTCTTCGCAAGTCACCGACGGACAACTCCGTATCATTCGCCATTACATGTAGCGAATCAGGCGCCAATACAGAAACTTGTTTGAATAATACAGAGCATACATATTTTTCGAAGTTGCATTTTACAAAAGATTGAGAATCTCCATAAAGAAAAAACGTTAATATACAAGCTTTTTTTTTACAGACAAAAAGAAAAGGAACAAAGAATCCAAATTGGTTTTAATATGTTACAACGAGACTCAATAACACATCTTTGTTACGGTATATATACACAAATATTGACCACAAAGTTTAAGGAAAACTGTGGTCAAAGCCTTAACTGGTGATGTAGACTGATCTTCAAAGATATATAGTCTTGATTCTGGATTTTTATTTACACTCTGTGAATCTCTGTTCCTTCTTCTTTCCTCTTATTTTTTTCTAAGCCATGGCAGATATGTTTGAGCTTTGGCGGTCCCTGTTAAAGCAATTGAATCCTTCAACTCTAACAGCTGCCGGTTTAAGCCCAAACTTCACTCGACCACCACAACCTCCTCCTTTGACACGAGATGGCGATGGAGATGGAGATGGAGATGATGGGAGGAATGGTGAGAGTGAGGGTGAGAGAGGGTTGAGTTTATCATCTCCAAATCGTGCATCTTGAGCTAATGGGTTTGATGCTCTGCTTGGGGGAGACCCGAGGAAATATGGAGGTGATGAAGCTACAGCAGAAAATGTTTCTTCCTACAAAGAAAGAAGAGAGTATTTAGATCACTAGATACAATAATATATGGACACCTGTGTTACCGAATGCTTTAAAAGTTTGACTAAAGATCATTCTATATACAAAACTACATAACTACGAAATGATTCAATGATTTTATTTATTTTTTTTATAAAAAGGAAGATTTCTAAACCGTCATATAGAGGGAAGAACAAGGATTATGATTCAGAAACATAAGAGAGGTGAAATCTGATGAAACATTATAATGGATTAACCTCTCAGAGCAACTATATAGCCTACCGTTGATTTTGATACATAGAAACACAGATAGTTAGGTGAAATCTGATGAAACATTATATGGATTAACCTCTTAGAGCAACTATATAGCCTAGCGTTGATACTGGTACAGAGACACACAGATCAATGAAGAATGATTCAAAATCATGTCGTTTAAACAACTGGAAAGACAAGTGAAATCCAGTAAATATAGCTTGATTCAATACACAAAAGTTTAAATAAATAAACAAACAAACCTTTCTACGAATGATGTCCAAAAGCTCTGCCCCGGCTTTAGAATCATATACATCAGCTGCTCCTGGTTGACTGCTCAATCCCAAAACAAAATAAAATCAGCATTTCCTTATAATCTTTGTGGGCGAAAAAAAGACAAAGAAAGGAATAAGCTTTATATGATACCTGGAATGTGATCTAAACGGATGAATGATGTTATTGGAGAGAATGCTAACGCGACGAGGCTTAGGACAAACAAGAGAGTCGACAGGAACAACAAATCCTCTGGATTCGCCAGGGGACATGATGAAGGCGTTCTGCTGAAGGTTACAATGATTCATCTTGGAACCACTTTTATCCACAGAAGAACGCCTAACCTGTTCGCATCACACAATACATAAATCATACAATTAGTGTTATTTTCAAGGATGTGATTAATTTCAAAAAAATTTCAAACGGATAATAAGAAAATGGAATGTACTTGGTAAGATCGTAACAATTGTCCTCAAGCTCTATAGTTTTCACCCAGATCGAATTTGAGGGAAGCGTAGAAAATTCGTTGTGGGAGGAATATAATAAAAATAAATCATTTCTAATTCAGAGAAACTGATTTGTGTATAAAAAGGATGTTCAAAAACAGAACAAGCCAACGAATATGTTTGACCAGGAGAAACCATTTTCATAGAATGTAAAAAAAGAAGGGAAAACAACACAGAAGTATTGACTGGACTCTATAAACAGAAAACACCCATACGACCAAAGAAAAAAACGAACAGAACCTTTAGATCTGCAACAAGAAAAAAAACTAACTTTGATCTGTCATTTCCGCCATCAACGGAACCTGATAAAGAATAGAGAGAGGAGCATAATACCTTTAAGAATTTGTGACGAAACAGCGGGCGATAAGGTTGAGCGAAAGAGGAGAAACAGTGTGGCTATCAAAGCAGTTTATATGACGATCCAAAGGAGAACGATGTCGTTCTAAATAACTGATTAATTAAAAATAATCGACGTCGTTAATTCGTAGTTTTATACTTATGGACTGCATATAATATTGGTCGCACGTCGTTAATTATGTAAAGAAACCATCAAACGTTTCACATATTTTAAAGAGTTTGTGTTTGGTCTGAATGGTCAAATAATAATAAATCGTTGGTCACAAACCGTATTAAGCAAAGATGCTAGCAAGTACTATAGCCTATAGGCTATAGCCATTGGCCATTGCATTGCCTTACAAAATTATTCTACGATTGTTGACAAATTATTTCATTTTAATTGATAAACAAACCAGTTCTCATATTTAAATGCGAATATATTGGGCCAGATCGAAAAATACTATTCACAGCCCATTTAATGGGATCATATATTGAGCCGTCAGCAAATTAACGGCCCATTTTGTTTAAGTAATAGGGATCTCGATAGAAACCCTTGGTATTTAAGCCTTTGCTTCACCAGATTGTATCGCCTCCTCTGAACACGAAGCTCTGCAAGCACGAAGCCGTAAACCTTTCCCCCCCCCCCACCTTCTAGTGTTTCCTCGTCGTTGTTACCTGGTACGCTTCAACATCCTATTCTCCGCGATCTCGTTCGATTTGGTCTGCTTTTTGGAAGCTAATAATCGACGTTTGTCTTAATCCAATTTGACTCTTGTCTGGAAAAAGATGTTAGCTTTAGTGAGAGCTTTACTCCTCATTGGTTTGATTAGTGTTATAATTAGAGTGATCTGCTTAAAGACTTGAGCTTTTTTTGTAATCAATTGAGAAATGTTGCTCATTGTCACTAGCTAGCTGAGAACTTCCTTTTAGGTTTCTGAGCTGTTTGTTTCTTTGCTTGAAAGCTATCAAATTTTTAATTGGATTACTATTTTTTCTCTGTTCAAACTGTTTTAGAATCTGCAAAGATGTTCTCTGCTCAGAACAAGATCCACAAGGATAAGGGTGTTGCACCAACCGAGTTTGAGGAGCGAGTTGCTCAGGTTCTTGCTTCTTCTTGTCTTCATCTTGCCCATGTTCTCTTCTTTCTCTAGATATTTACTGATTTAGAATTTATTTATTTTATTCACAGGCATTCTTCGACTTGGAAAACACCAACCAGGAGTTGAAGAGTGACTTGAAAGATCTCTACATTAACCAAGCTGTGTAAGTACTCTCTTCTTAAAGCCTGGGGTGATCTGTAGCTTTGGCTTCCACGGTTGAAATATATCTCTTTCCTTTCTTGTGCAGTTCAATGGATATTGCTGGAAACCGCAAGGCTGTTGTGATCTATGTTCCATTCAGATTGAGGAAAGCTTTCCGCAAGATTCATGCTCGTCTTGTCAGAGAGCTCGAGAAGAAGTTTAGTGGTAACGATGTTATCTTTGTTGCCACCAGAAGAATCATGCGTCCCCCTAAGAAAGGCTCTGCTGTTCAGAGACCACGCAACAGGACCCTCACTTCCGTCCATGAAGCCATGCTTGAGGATGTCGCCTACCCTGCTGAGATTGTTGGAAAGCGTACCAGATACCGTGTTGATGGAACCAAGATCATGAAGGTAAAAAGAAGCTTAACACATTTTTTTAGTCTTTCATTGCGTTAGTTTTTTATTTAACATGTTCCAACTTTCTTTTCCAGGTCTATTTGGAGCCTAAGGAAAGGAACAACACTGAGTACAAGCTTGAGACAATGGTTGGTGTGTACAGGAAACTCACAGGGAAAGATGTAGTTTTCGAGTACCCAGTCGCCGAAGCTTGAGGAGATAAAAATGGTTGTTTAATTCTTCTGTTTTTGTCGGATAGTTTTTGTTCTGTTTCGGAGTAAAACTCTTTGGAAAGATTTTCTTGTTTAAGTTGCAGATTTCTGTTTAATAAGAGACCTTTCTTCTATATCTCCAAGCATTCACAGTTTGACCAACATCATCCCAAAAAAATCAAATCGAATTTATAATTTATCGGCACAAAAGTGCATTCACACAGTTTGTGATTCAATCATACAATAACTGAAGAGAAAACTTAACTGAGAGAAAGCTTGTGTTGTGTGTAGTTCACTATAGAGAATACAAAAACCTATTGTTCACTCCTGCTCTGTACAGCTTCAAGTCAGCTGAAGACTTTAAGTGAATCTCAGTATCTGCAGGAACAAACAGAACATCTCCCATTGAAATCTCATCAGCAGAAGCGTCTGTAGACATTCTTCCTTCACCATGAAGTAC
Organism: Brassica nigra; assembly: GCA_016432835.1. Classification (NCBI taxonomy): domain Eukaryota; kingdom Viridiplantae; phylum Streptophyta; class Magnoliopsida; order Brassicales; family Brassicaceae; genus Brassica; species Brassica nigra. The sequence continues at coordinate 423,816 of CM028249.1, forward strand.
AAGCAGAAGAGAAGGGCCTGGTACAGAGGGAAACACTGTGGAGGCTCCACAGGGAAGATCACAGAGATCAACTTCAAACTCATCGAAAGGCGGGAGATATCTTGTGATGTATGGTCTAATCTTTGATCCCTTCAGGATTTCAGGAAAGCCCTGAAAACACCGGAGATGAGAGTACTCAGTGACTAAATTGCAAACACTTGGTGTGTACCTTGAGTTTGGTTTTAAGTTGAAGGGTTTACCAGTTTATATGTGAGCATGGAACAAAGTGATTGAATATCCAGAGGCTTGGAAGTGAGACCAGCTCTTACTACATTGTCTGAAGTCGCCATGACCTCAATGCACTCACCAAATAAGTATGCATGAGGCTCATTTGCGCCGAGGTACAAGGCTTCACCAGGATTGAGTTTCACATAGTTGAAGAAGAAGGCAGATATGACCCCAATATCATTTGGATATTGCTTCTCTAGCTTCAACACTAGCCGTTCCTTGTCGGTCAGATGTCGTTCCTGCATAAACCGCACGGGAAGGAAGGCTTCAGGCATTGGCATTTTACAAGAAATTCTAACCAAAGAGGAATCAATAGAAGGTAACAGGGAGGTTAGATGGCTGACCTGACTCTCCATATGCAAACGGCGTTTTAGTTTGAATACAATCTGCTTTGTCGTGTCGGGTCCCGCAGACATTAGCAGGGTGAAGATCGTTCGGACAGCAGATTTAACTTTCTCCTCATCATGTTCACTGATGCAGAAGACTTGGTTTGTTTCTTCACTCCCAACAAGTTCTTCAATCTCCGGAATAGCACGAATAACACTCTTAAGCTCCTGCAAATATTTGCACAATAAGAAACTTAATCCTTCAATTCTGAAAAAAATAAGCTACTAATCATGGAGTAGAGCTAGGTACCAATCATGTAAAGTAAAACGATTAATATCATCAATGTTACCTGAAGAGGTACAAAACCACAAAGAGCCTCGAATTGAGTATAAGCCAATGCCATCTCAGGTTTATGATTGTCGTCTTTATAAAGATTGGGATGAGCTTTATGCATTTTCTTTGCCAAAACCTTATCAGGATGTGCTTGAATCGACAAGGGCCTTGCCACCGACAACACCTATCAGATGGTACAATTTTTTATAAATCACATTTATGCAACCTCATAACAGTTCTCTCTATCAGACAAAAGCAGAGATCTTTGTGAAATTATTACAAATGTGGGCAATGTAATACCTTGAAGAGAAAAGGGAGATCGCAACCCCATTTCTCCAAAACCCTGTCTCCGAGAGACTCAGGGTTTTCGGCGATCCACGATCTAAGAGTGACGCCATTGGAGCCATCAGCATCATCCTCCAAGTAACTCGGACCCGACTCGTGAGTTCCCATCCAAAGCTCAGCACACGGCCGGGTAGAATCGATCCGGTCATCGGAATTCGCCGTGTAGACTCTGTAGACGAGTGAATCCGACCCGATTGTTCCCCAGGCGTAATCCTTGACGGAGCATTTCAATCGGAGAAGACGTCGTCGATCCGCTTCGTAACCGCCATTAGCCTTAGCGATCTCCATCAGACCGAGAATGAAGATCGCGAATCGAAATGAGACGGTTTATTCTCGGAGTATATGCTTAAGCGCCCATGGCAAGGAAGAAGAAGATGACTCAAAGATATTTCTTTTTTTGTTTTTGCGCGTTTTTTATAAAACAGAGGAAGGTTATAATTGCACAATCAAAAAGTACGAGGTCATAAAAAGGAATAAAATAGAGATGTGGGGGTTGAGATGTTTAACTTTAGAGGTTTGATATATCACGTGGTTTGCCGACGGATTTAACGTCGTTCGTGGGTTGTGGCCCGTTTGCTAGCTGTCCACGTTAACTGTCACAATGACCCACTCCTCACGTCTGATAATACTTTTTTTGTGAGTAATAATCAAATTATAATATAACTAACAAAGCTACAAGTAACTGAACCGACAAAATATAATAAAATTGTTAAAAAAACGTTCTCATTTTTACGATAATTCCAAATTATGTCTTTATACAATAAACTAGAAATCTAGCCTTAACGTTGTGTTATCTTTTATTTATTTAAGAGTTTTCTATTTAAGCCAGGAAATCTTCATTTTTACTCAATGCAAAATTTGATGTAACATAAGACATTCAACATAAAAAATTAAAACAAATTAAATCTCTGTCAATTCCTTTTTTTTTTTGGTGTAACTGTCAATTTATTTTAATAACTAGAAAACAGAACTATACAAAAAAAAAATTTGGGCAAAACTATTCAAATTTTATGCTTGTACTTGAGGGAGGAAAGTTTTGTATTAACGAGTTTGGGTTTTATAGTTTAGGCCTTCAAGTATTAGCCCATTAGAATATCATTGGTCCCAGGAGTATTCATTCGTTCTGACAGTGCGTGCGGGCACGTCATGTTCTCTGGACATAACTCTTTTGTTTCTGGTGGACCACTAGCATATTAAAATATCTCCGATGGGAATAAAAATGACCTCCTACTTCTCTGGCATTTTATATTCTCCCCCCTCCTTTCTTGTAATTTGCATTTTCACCCACATTTACTTTTTTATTTACATTCACTAATATTAGATTCAAATTCCAATTCGGTTCTACTTTATAAACTATCACATGTACAATCATAGATTGCCACCATGTAAGTGATCATTTAATTAATCAATCACTGTTATAATATTGAACATTAAAAAAATAAAAGATTGAAACCCAGGTAAGAAAACTTGAAAGTCTAATCACAGGGCACAGACATAGACTTTTCAAAACGTATTTTAATATGAATCATAAATCGAATAATGTGGAGTCAATGATTACTCTATAGAAGTATAAGGTTTAATTTGTAAGTTAGAACAAAATAAAGGGAATAAAATTACAGTTAATTTCGATAAAAACAAAGTGGGCCAAGAGTTACAATCAGAACTGAGTGTCTGAATTTTGATTGTTCTCTCTGCATTATTAGTACAGTTGACTCGATCCAGTTCGGGAAAAAAAGGTAAAGTAAAAAAAAAAATTCACTCCGGCGAATATTCTCTCCTTCCCCGGCACCGATTCCGGCGAGTCCCCCATTTCTCTACCGGCGAAGCTAAATTTAATGGCGGTGGATAATGTTTATCTGATGCAGTTTGTGGACGAAACATCGTTCTACAATCGCATTGTTCTGAGCCACCTCTTGCCGTCGAATCTGTGGGATCCATTACCACATTTCCTCCAGACATGGCTCAGGAACTACCTCGCCGGAACTCTGCTCTACTTCATCTCAGGCTTTCTCTGGTGCTTCTACATCTATTACCTCAAACTCAACGTCTATCTCCCCAAAGGTGATTGCTTCTATTACCGAACTTTAGTGATTGCTTCGATGCTGTTATTGTCTGATTGGTTCTGGTTGGATTTTCAATTTAAAGTAAATGTTTTGTGTTTTGTCTGAATTTACTTTGTCTTCAGATGCTATTCCGACAAGAAAGGCAATGCTTTTGCAAATCTATGTGGCAATGAAGGCGATGCCTTGGTACACTCTGCTTCCAACTGTCTCTGAGTATATGATTGAGAGTGGTTGGACCAGATGTTACTCTAGAGTAGGCGAAGTCAGCTGGATCCTCTATTTTGTTTCCATAGCTACGTATCTTGTTCTAGTTGAGTTTGGTATCTATTGGATGCATAGAGAGCTTCATGACATTAAGCCTCTCTATAAGTATCTCCATGCCACCCATCATATCTACAACAAACAGAACACACTTTCTCCCTTTGCCGGTAAGTGTATTCAGTTTCTTATACTCTCTAGTCGTGTAAGAATGTGACATCTAACTAACTTCCTTATGTTCTGTTTTTTTCTTTCAGGGCTTGCGTTTCATCCCCTAGATGGGATACTTCAAGCTGTACCGCATGTGATTGCTCTGTTTATAGTGCCAATTCATTTCACAACCCATCTAGGTCTTCTGTTCATGGAAGCGATATGGACAGCGAACATCCATGACTGCATCCACGGTAACATTTGGCCTGTAATGGGTGCAGGGTACCATACCATACACCACACCACTTACAAGCATAACTATGGACATTACACCATATGGATGGATTGGATGTTTGGCTCTCTTAGGGACCCTCTCTTAGAAGAAGTTGACAACAACAACAAAGACAGTTCCAAGAAAGCAGAGTGAGAATGCCCCGTTTTGTTATTTCTTGTGTTTTGCTTGTTTGTTCAAAATTTCGAACTTTTTACTCCATGCGTCTCTCTCAACCTTTCCAGTTATTTGCTTAGAAACATTTGACCAAACATTTGCTGTCTTGTTTAATTCAGGTAAATGTTTGTTCTTCACAATCAAAATGTTGTGTGTGTGTGTGTGTATAGTTTGCAGCAATCATGTCTAAAAGGCCATTCATTGGTTTGTTGTTAGCCTTTTATTAAGTAAAGAGCGTTGGATTATGACCAGTTTAAGGTCCGGGCCTATCTACTCTTACATGTTTGTAATTAGCGCGATGACAAAAATAAATAAATAATAATAAGCGCAGATTTTATAATGGTCTAGCTGGGCCAGAGTGGACCGGCTATTGCTAAGACGTACCATAACCAAGGACTACGTTTTTCAACATGTAACCGCGTAATGGAATATGATATAATTTGGGGGTGGTGTTCTGTAGATAACTAATAAATGCATGGAAGGACTAACTTACTATACCGAGGAACAGCATGTGCACATTTTCATAATTCACAAAGGCTCTCTCATCTACGCAGAGATTCTTTCTCTCTCACACACTCATAAAGTCATTATCACCTGGAGTTTTGGCTTTTCCTCGGTGGATACATGGCGGCGAAACATGAGTTACTTACTCAGTTCGTCGACGAGACAACGTTTTACAACCGGATAGTTTTGAGCCACCTATTGCCGGCGAATCTATGGCAGCCTTTGCCACATTTCCTCCAAACATGGCTCCGGAACTACCTCGCCGGGAACTTACTTTACTTCATCTCCGGCTTCCTCTGGTGCTTCTACATCTATTACCTCAAACGCAACGTTTACGTCCCAAAAGGTGAGATTATTGTTTTTTAGTTTGTCTTAGTTTTGAACATTCTTTTTTAATGAATCTACAATATTCTTCAGATTCTATTCCCACAAGAAAGGCAATGGTTGTACAAATATATGTGGCAATGAAGGCTATGCCTTGGTCCACACTGGTTCCAACTGTCTCTGAGTATATGATCGAGCGTGGTTGGACCAAATGTTACTCTAGGTTTGACCAGTTCAACTTGTTCCTCTGTTTGGTTTGCATCGCGCTATATCTAGTTTTGGTCGAGTTTATGATTTATTGGGTTCACAAAATGACTCATGACGTTAAGTTTCTCTATAATCATATCCATGCAAGCCACCATATCTACAACAAGCAAAACACTCTCTCCCCTTTTGCTGGTAAGTCACTCTCGAGAACTCTCTTTCAATCCTACTTTCCTTGGTGTTTTACTGAAACTAAACTCCAGATATGAGATGCTGCATATCAATTATCGATAAATAGTATCTTTGATCTCAAGATTCTATACTTCCAACTTAAAATCAATTATCGATAGATAGTTAGTCTAAATCTCTTATATTATTATTTATGTCTTACCCAAACTCAGTATTTGGAAACTTTTAATCTTAGGCACTCTTTTTAGAATTTAGAGAGTTTATGATCCATTAATTTTTACACAATCCCAATACTTGATAGTATTATATATATATATATATATATATATTGATAATATAAAATATTGATTGAACATATTAATATTGCGATAATATACAATAATATTGATTGAACGTTTTACGAGTTTTCAGGGCTTGCTTTCCATCTGTTGGATGGGATACTTCAGGCAGTACCGCATGTGATAGCCTTGTTCATAGTGCCGATACATCTCATAACACATTTGAGTCTTTTGATTATGGAAGGGGTATGGACAGCGAGCAACCATGATTGCATCAATGGTAACATATGGCCTATAATGGGTGCAGGATACCATACCATACACCATACCACATATAAGCATAATTATGGTCATTATACCATTTGCATGGATTGGTTGTTTGGCTCTCTTAAGGTTCCTAATTTAGCTGAAGACGACAGCTTTAATGAGAAAGCAAAGTGAGAATGTTCAACGTACACATATTTTGTTGTTGTCCTTCGTGTGTTGTTCTACTCGGGAGTCTTAATAAAACCTTTGTAATCACTTTGTTGGAATGAGAAACATGATTGCACAATTAGCTGCAAAGTTTCTGACTTGTCTGTAAAGAATACTTAATATGGTAAGTATAAGGTTGATAAAGATATAACATGACTAGCATTAGGCCGAATCTGAGATTTTGAGAATTTGAAATATTTTTTAATAACTATAAAAATTTTGGGGCCAAGATCAATATTTAGGAGCTTATTCTTATATAAAAAAATTTCTAAAATTTTTGGAGGGCAAGACTAATGTTTCATCCGGTTTTCCGGCTCTGACTAACAGCTATAAAAGGCAAAGTTTGTACTTTCCAGCTTAAGGTAAGAAATTTTATAAACATAAAATACAGAAAATTAAAGTTATAATTAGTAGCCAAGTTATAAGCTTTCATCATCAATTAAGTTCTTTCAGATGCGGTCACATAGAAAGCATTAATATTGCCTGCCAGGGTCCCACTCGCTCCTTTAACTACTAGAAACGTTGTCAGTGGATTTGAATGCTCGATGTTTATAACAAATAATTGTGCTTAATTGACCTGGACGTGTTATTAATGTTTCTTCCATTATCTCGATTCTTGAACAATTTTGGCGAGTCTCTGACTAGTCCATGTCAAAACTAAAGTTTGGTAGAGGGCTCCATATGATGCTATAAATAGGTGTTCCATACGGAGAGGGAGGATGCTAATAACCCCGAAAACGAGAGTTATCCGAGTATGAAGAGAGAAGAAATTTATAAACTAGTAGAGGGCATAGAGGCTGAGCTGAGATATGAAAGAAATACTGAAGCTGAATCTTAGTTACTCTTTCTCTTGTTTAGTTACTTGTCGTTTGGTTTAACTGGTTAGATCCCGGTTTACGGAGTAGGTGTTGGCATTGGTTAAAAGTGTTCGGATTAATCGAAGCATATTATAGTCCCAAATAATTTGATCAACAATGAGTCATATATCATTCGGCCCATGGGCCTGTTTAAAAAAAAAGCAACGAAAAATATCTGAGTGTGGCATGGATGTAAATAAAAGAGCAGCTGAGGGATATTCTAGAGAAGATAAAAAAAGGCTCGATCATCACGCCCACCCAAAAGCTTTAGTTTTTTGTTCTTCTCCAGTTAAAAACCTTCACATTTGTCACAGTCTCGTAGCAGCACAGCAACATAGAAATAATCGACCTTTGGGATCCATCGTTGTTCTTATTTAAATCACTTCCATCATCTTCGATTCATCGAGTTTGTTAGAGAAGAAACTAAGAGAAGAAAATGGTTATGGCTGTGAACCGGATCGTAGTTTCTCCTTCTTCTTACGCATATCGTCCTTATCAAGCTCGTGGATCCAGATCTTCCATTGCTTCTTCGATTCGTTCCGCTGCTACGTGAGTTTCTCTCTCTTCATTGTCGAAATCATTCTGCTGCCGAGTGTTTTTTTTTTGTTGCTGATCTGAGTTTTGTGTTAGATGATATTACTAATGGATCGAGTGTTATTGGTTGAATCGTACCGGTTAAGAGTTTGGTTGTAACTAACATTTTAACCATTGATAACCAAACTCTTAACCGGTAAGTGTTGTTAAAGATCGTTGTGTACTGAATTTGAATCTCCGTTTGGTTTTAATTACAGAGAGGTCACTAACGGAAGGAAGCTCTACATCCCTCCACGAGAAGTCCACGTGCAAGTGAAACACTCCATGCCGCCACAGAAACTGGAGATCTTCAAGTCCTTAGAAGGATGGGCCGACGAGACCCTCTTGACATACTTAAAACCCGTCGAGAAATCGTGGCAGCCGACAGATTTTCTCCCGGAAGCTGAGTCAGAAGGGTTCTATGACCAAGTCAAGGAGTTGAGGGAACGGTGTAAGGAGCTTCCCGATGAGTATTTCGTGGTGCTTGTCGGTGATATGATCACTGAAGAAGCGCTCCCGACTTACCAGACCATGTTGAACACCTTGGATGGTGTTAGAGATGAGACGGGAGCTAGTCCTACTCCTTGGGCGGTGTGGACGAGGGCCTGGACTGCTGAAGAGAATAGGCATGGGGATCTGCTTAACAAGTATCTTTATTTGTCTGGGAGAGTTGACATGAGGCAGATTGAGAAGACTATTCAGTACCTTATTGGTTCTGGAATGGTAAGCTCCTCTGATTTATTGTTTGATACATCACTGTAGTGACCTAGGATGGAAATAAAACTGTCGCTTACTTATTCGAATTGAGTGTTAAGTTTGGATAGTATGAGCACACGACCATAAACCATGCATCAGTTTCTATCTTTGTTGTCATTTCTAGGTAAAGCTTGTCTTCATAGTGAAAACTGCAATCTTCATGTTTATGTTTCAAGTTTTTTTGAAGATAGAGTTGATGTTATACCTCTTTAAACAGGCTTACACAACTTCTATTGTGTGTGAAGTTTTTATTCCAAGTTTCTTATATATGATTGATTTCATTGTCTTTTATCTTCTTATAGGATCCAAAAACTGAAAACAACCCTTACTTGGGTTTCATCTACACATCCTTCCAAGAAAGAGCCACCTTCATCTCCCATGGAAACACTGCCAGACACGCGAAAGATCTTGGGGATTTGAAACTTGCACAGATCTGCGGGACCATTGCTGCTGATGAGAAGCGTCACGAGACTGCTTACACCAAGATTGTAGAGAAGCTCTTCGAGATTGACGCTGATGGAACGATCTTGGGATTGGCTGATATGATGAAGAAAAAGATCTCAATGCCTGCGCATTTAATGTATGATGGCCAAGATGATAACCTGTTTGAGCACTTCTCAACCGTTGCCCAGAGGCTAGGTGTCTACACGGCCAAGGACTATGCTGATATTCTGGAGTTTCTTGTTGAACGGTGGAACGTTGAGACTTTGTCAGGTCTTTCTAGTGAAGGACACAAGGCTCAGGTAAAATTACCATCATAAAACTTGTGATGAAACGTATCAGCTTATGAATACTTCTCAGTAGCTCTTAGTAGGTTTCTTCGTCATGAATATAATATACTAGCTGGACGGCTTGATCTGTTTTGTGTGTTTGATCGGGGACATAAACTTGAATTCTGACTCTGTCATGGCTTTTGACAGGACTTTGTCTGCGGATTACCTGCAAGAATCCGGAAGATTGAAGAGAGAGCTCAAGGAAGAGCCAAAGAAGCAGCCAAAAACGTACCGTTCAGCTGGATTTTTGGTCGAGAGATTAGAGCTTAAGTAAACATCTCTCTTTCAAATGATCCCCGAGTAAGCCGCCATAAAAACATCTTCACCGATGACGTACCAGTCTCAAGACCACCAAAGTTCATTTGAATATGTTTTGTTTTATACAGAACACTGTAGATAAAGTTATGTTTCTTGTTTGAGTTTGAGTTTGAGTCGAAGACCATAAAATGGTGTTTTGAGTGTTCCTAGTGATAATGTCTGGTTACCAAGAACAAAAGACTTAAGAGTTTGTTTTTCTATTTTTGTTGTATCAGTACTAAATAATGTTCTCTCATAAGCAAAGAATGGTTTGTCATTTTGTTATGAACTAAGCTGTATATTGATGTTAAACCTCCCAACCGCCCCTCTTAGACTTCACACGCGAAGTACTAAGCCTATTCTCCAGTTCCCTCTTTCTGGATGATCTTTAATGAATATAGAAAGGGTCCTTTTATAGTACAAGGCCCTTGTACAATTCTCTGTAACAACTTTTATTAACAGAATATTAAATGCTTCTTTCTTCAAGTCGTTTGCTTCATCAATGCTTCCTTCTCGCTTATTCTCTTCCTCTGCCGTGTATACACCCGCATTGGCATATCAATACCCCCCTTCTGAAGACTGAGCTTGCCCTCAAGCTCAAATGCAGGAAACTGAACTTTGAACTCCTTCAAACGCATCCATGAAGTCTCATGATCCGGAAGGTTTTTCCATTTAACGAGGACCTCCAAATGACCATCCCCATTATAACGCGAACTCAGTAAATCCTCAGGTTCCACCACCAATTCATCCTCAATCGACAACACGGGTGGTAAAGGTGTCACCACTTCTCCTCGCCCTATCACTGGTTTCAACTGGGACACATGGAAAACAGGGTGAATCTTAGAAGTTTCCGGAAGCTTGAGTCGATATGCGACCTTTCCCACTTTGTCAAGCACTTCATAAGGTCCATAATAACGCGCTGCCAGCTTCTGACAAATCCTTCGTTGAACCGACTGCTGGCGATAAGGCCTAAGCTTCAAATACACCTTATCACCCACCACAAACTCCAATTCCCGTCGATGCTTGTCAGCATTGTTCTTCATAGTGTCTTGAGCTCTCATCAAGTGATGTTTCACATCGAACAGAATTGCATCACGCTCTTTGAGCATAGCTTCTAATTCAAAATTCTGTGTCGACCCCTCCTCAAAACGCAATAGAGATGGTGGATCACGTCCATACACTATCTTGAAAGGAGAACAATGCGTAGCTGTATGGTATGACGTATTGTACCATAACTCTGCCCACATCAAGAATTTTGCCCACGTCTTGGGGTGAGTAGAAGCAAAACATCTCAAGTAGGTCTCTACACAACGGTTTAGTACTTCTGTTTGTCCATCCGACTGTGGGTGGAAGGCAGTACTAAAACGTAGCTTTGTACCCGACGCCTTAAAGCATTCCTTCCAAAAACTGCTCAAGAACACCTTGTCTCTGTCGGAGATTATCGATTTAGGATACCCATGCAAACGAACTATCTCATACAGAAACTTCTTAGCTACCTCGGCTGCGGTAAAGGGGTGTTTCAATGTCACAAAGTGACCATATTTGCTCAACCTATCCACGACGACCAAAATCACATTAACCCCATTGGAAGATGGTAATCCTTCAATGAAATCCATAGAAATGTCCTCCCAAATCTGATTTGGTAACTCTATAGGTTGCAGTAAGCCAGCTGGGGAAAGAGTGGAGTACTTATGCGTTTGGCAAACTTCACAGGCTGCTACATAGTCACTTACGCCCTTCCGCATATTCGGCCAGTAGAAACATTCTCGGATGCGTTTGTAAGTTCTCAGGACGCCTGAATGTCCTCCCAAAACTCCATCATGACATTCCTGTAAGATTAAAGGAATGTATGTCGACGTCTTAGGCAGCACCAGAGACCCTTTATACAACAAACGGCCTTGACAAATCGAGAACCCCGCCTTTACTTCCTCCTTCCTACTTAGCTTCGCAATCAACTCTTGGATGTCCTGATCTGTATCAATCTCAGCATAAATGTCTCGAAGCTGTAATGATGACGGAACAGTCAAGGACCACAGCATCGACTTCATTTCTGCCCCACTATACTGCACAATTCGAGAAAGGCCATCTGCCACCTTATTCTCTGACCCCAACTTGTACTCAATATCGAAATCATATCCCATTATCCGTGTTAACCACCTTTGATAATCCATTGTGACCTCTCTCTGCTCCAACAGATATTTTAGGCTTTGTTGATCTGTTCTTACTACAAACCTTCTCCCCAACAAATAATGACGCCATTTTTGAATTGCCATTACAATCGCCATTAATTCCCGTTCATAGATGGGTTTGAGCTGCTCCTTTGCTGACAAGGCATGACTGAAGTATGAAATCGGATGCTTGTCCTGCATTAACACCGCCCCTAGTCCGAATCCAGAAGCATCGGACTCAATGATAAACACCTTAGTAAAATCCGGCAATGCCAAAACTGGTGTTGACGTCATTGCCTTTTTTAATAGATCAAAAGCCTTCTGCGCTTCACCAGACCACAAAAATTGTTCTTTCTTCAATAACTCCGTGAGTGGTTTAGCCAACATGCCATACGCCTGAACAAAGCGCCTGTAGTAGCCTGTTAGACCCAGAAAACCTCTCACATCTTTCACTGTACGAGGATTAGGCCATTTTTCCACCGCAGCTACTTTCTGAGGATCTGTAGATACTCCTTCTCCTGAAATGATGTGCCCCAAATATTCCACCTGTCTCTGTCCAAAAGCACATTTTTTTCTGTTTGCATAGAGCTTCTGTGCCTCCAACACTTTCAATACTTCAGACAAGTGATGTCTATGTTCTTCAAGAGTGGAGCTGTATACCAGAATATCATCAAAAAAAACCAAGACAAACTTCCTCAAGAACTGCTGGAACACTTCATTCATTAAGGATTGAAAGGTAGCTGGTGCATTTGTCAACCCAAAAGGCATAACTAAGAATTCATAGTGGCCTTCATGAGTTCTAAATGCTGTCTTCTCCACATCAGCTTCCTTCATCCTTATTTGATGATATCCTGACCTTAAGTCCAACTTCGAAAACCACTTAGCACCGTGCAGTTCATCTAGCAACTGATCAATGAGCGGAATTGGATATTTATCCGGCACGGTTGCTCTATTCAAAGCTCTATAATCGATGCAAAATCTCCAAGAGTTATCCTTCTTTTTAACCAGCAAGACCGGACTGGAATAGGGACTGTGACTGAGCCTGATCGATCCATTGGATAACATCTCCTGAACACTCTTTTCCATCACATCTTTGTGTATCTGTGGATAACGATATGGTCTCACACTCACTGGACCCGTACCCGGTTGCAGAGTGATTCCATGTTCTCTCCCTCGAATCGGTGGCAACCCTGTTGGCTCTTGAAAGACGTGATCAAAAGACTCCAACACTCCTGTTAATACTTCATGCACCTCCATATTAGCCTTGAGAACTTTTGGTATCTTTGTTTGCAAATGCAACGTCGAGTCACCAGTCAGTTTCACACGTTCCCCTTGATACCAAAATTCATACTCATGTTTCTCCCAATCAATCTCACACTTGCCCAAAGTCCTGAGCCACTGCATGCCGAGAATCACATCGATTTCTCCCAACTCCAACACTATAAAATCAGCATTGAATGTGATGCCTTGTAAGAATATCTGAACATTCCTACAAACTCCCCCTCCTGGTACTGACACTCCTGTACCCAATAAAACCTCCATGTCTCTCTGATTCTCCACTGTCAATCTCAATTGCTTCACCGTTGTAGGAGATATAAAATTGTGTGTGGCGCCACTATCCAACATCACAATCAACTCTTGCTTCTTAAGGGTGCCTATCATCTTTGTTGTTGTTGGTGAAGCTCGTCCCAAAAATGAATTCAGCGATAACGACTTCATTTGTGGTGTCCATACTATATCATCCTCCTCATACTCATTAATCTCCTGATCAATCAGCGCCATCTCCACTCCGTTTACTAGTGTCAGTACTCTCAAAGAAGCGTTTGGACACTTATGTTGTCTAGACCACTTCTCATCGCATGTATAACAGAGTCCCAAACGTCTTTTCTCTGCGATTTGAGTGTCTGATAACCGCAGCGGAGGACGGTTCGTATTAGGTTTTGCTCCTTGCTGTGGTGTAGTGGTGGTCTGTTGATTCTGCTTCCACCCGCCATGTATATTGTATGTTGAATACGACTTATTGACATTCTCCAGGGGCCGCTGTGATGACTTATTCTGACTCTGCATCTCTTTCTTCACTACATTGTATAAAGAACTTGCTTCCATCTGATATGCAGTCGATATCATCTCTGGTAAGTCAACCGGCTTACACATATTCACCACTTCGCGCATCCTACCAATCATCTCTTCCATTCTCTTCGTTAATCGCTCCTCCATTTGCGACATCGACGATCTTAGCTCCGATCGTATCAAATTCGTCGATTCTCGATGCTCTGCTCGAATCTGATCGTTCGTCTCGCGCTGTTCCGCAAACTGCGTCGCCATCGATGCTGATAATGAGTCGACGGTGTTCGATGCTTGCGTCGGTCTCGTCATCTCGCGATTGTTCGATCCACGCTCACCGCACCAATTTGTTATGAACTAAGCTGTATATTGATGTTAAACCTCCCAACCGCCCCTCTTAGACTTCACACGCGAAGTACTAAGCCTATTCTCCAGTTCCCTCTTTCTGGATGATCTTTAATGAATATAGAAAGGGTCCTTTTATAGTACAAGGCCCTTGTACAATTCTCTGTAACAACTTTTATTAACAGAATATTAAATGCTTCTTTCTTCAAGTCGTTTGCTTCATCAATGCTTCCTTCTCGCTTATTCTCTTCCTCTGCCGTGTATACACCCGCATTGGCATATCACATTTAAACCTCTTGTTCAAGTAACAACCAAACAAAGTGACCGTTATATTACCATAACAAAGATGAAACTTAAAACAACGTTTTAATACAATTGAAACAGAGTAAAGTCTTAGATGAAACCATAACTGCAAAACAGAGAGCAAACTGTTTCATCTTTTTCTTATGTTACTCTCAGATTAAAAGAAGAAGAAAGACTCGATTCAAGTTCTAAACTTTAAAGATCATGTTTCCTAAAAAACCAACTGATTCATCTACAACACATCAACATAGCTTTGATGAGTCTCGATGGGTCATCAACGTCAGAAAATCTCTGGACACAGAGCTCGAAGAACAACACCCTCTCGAACAAGTCACAGTCAGCATTTTCACCGTCCCTAAAGCACTAATGTGTAGTACCCACCGAGACTCATACACACCTCAACGAGTTTCCATCGGACCATACCACTGTCTAAAACCAGAGCTTCACGAAACAGAGAGGTATAAACTAGCGATCGCCAGAAAGTTTCGAAACCAATCTAAATCTTTCAGGTTTCACGACCTCGTCGAGAAGCTCCACCCCATGGAGGTCAAGATCCGAGCTTGCTATCACAAGTACATCGCGCTGAACGATGAGACTCTGCTGTGGATAATGGCGATAGACTCGTCGTTCTTGTTAGAGTTTCTTAAGGTTTATTACGGTTTCGGAAAGGTCGAGACTTTGATTAACAGAGTCGGTCACAACGAGATTCTTAGAGATATAATGATGATCGAGAATCAACTCCCGTTATTCGTTTTGAGGAAAACGCTTGAAGTTCAGCTCAAATCGACGGAATCAGCTGCTGATGATCTGTTGCTCTCTGTTCTTAAAGGACTATGCAGAGATCTCTCTCCTCTGGTTATCAAATTCGAAGACGATCAGATTCTAAAGGCTCACTTTCGTGAGTTTAATCATATCGTAGACTTCTTGTATCAGATGATCGTTCCAAGAATCGAAGAAGAAGAGATTTACGAAGAAGAAGAAAACAGAGGATGTAACAATGGCGAAAACAGAGGATGTAAGCTTCTGAGAGAGACGAAGCTTCAGTTCAAAAGGGTGTTCGCGTCTAGACCTGCCGATATCATCTTGAGACTTCCATGGAGAGTCGTATCGAATCTTCCCGGCTTCATCGCTCTGAGCTATCTCTTCACCAGACAAGAAAACGAAGCAGCAGCGACAACAACTGTCTCTGTTTCCGACATGGAAAAGCCTCCTCTCGTCGAAGAACTCACGATCCCATCAGTCACCGAACTCCACAAAGCCGGAGTTAAGTTCAAACCAACACCAAACGGCAACGTTTCGACGGTATCGTTCGATCCAAGCTCAGGTCATTTCCACCTCCCTGTGATAAACCTAGACATCAACACGGAGACGGTTCTTCGAAACCTCGTCGCTTACGAAGCTTCGAACACTTCGGGGCCACTAGTGTTTACTCGTTACACGGAGCTGATAAACGGGATCATCGATTCGGAGGAAGACGTTAGGTTGCTTAGAGAGCAAGGCGTTCTCGTGAGCCGTCTCAAGAGCGATGAAGAAGCTGCGGAGATGTGGAATGGTATGAGCAAATCGGTGAGGTTGACCAGAGTTGGGTTCTTGGATAAGACTATTGAGGATGTTAACCGGTATTATACCGGTCGATGTAAAGTGAAGATTGGGAGATTTGTTGAGGTTTATGTCTACGGTTCGTGGAAGATTTTTGCGTTTTTGGCGGCGGTTTTGTTGTTGATTCTGATTTCGTTGCAAGCGCTCTCTTTGGTGTTTAGCTCATTGAGGCTGTTTGGGATGAAAACTGGTTAGGTGAAATTGCAATTAGTGATGAGCTGATTTGAAATTGGGTTGGTTTACTGTGGTTCTCTTTTGATTTGAGTTATGTTTAACTATGCCTGGGGTTCAACAAACCAAACTCGCCAAACCGAACCAAAATTTCCGGTTAATTTGGTTAGGAGTTTGGTTCAGTTTAATAGGTTTTCTATAAAAGTTCTGTTTTTAGTTCGGTTCGCCAATTATTTTTTTAGTTTTTTTTCAAACAAAATAATTATAACTAAAATCAAACAAGATAAAGTCGAAGTTATTAACCGGTCTGTGTTTTTAATTTAATTTTGTCGCCAACCGATTCCTTAAAACCCATATTTACATGTTTACAATCTGATCAAAAAAAAAAAAACAAAAGTTTACAATGGAGTGGCCATGGTCGACCATCGCTCCTTCTTCTTCCTCTAGTTGCTTCTTTACTTCTCCCACCTCTTGCTTGTCTCTTACTAGACGAACGAATTTGAATCCGCCTTTGAGACACAGCAGATTCGACTCAATCTAAATCGATCAAGTATCAAACTTTGAGAAGGAAGAAGTGAAAGAGCTTAACTGGGAAATAGATTTTGAAAGTTATCTTTAGCCACACTTGCAATAGAATAATATTCAGAGTGATTAATGACTACTTCATTGATTAACGTTTGCTAATTTCCATTTGACTACAATAAAACCAGTCTAGCAAAATATAGCAAGTAAAAGTCTACAACTCAAATTGTTTCATGAATAAACAGATCCAAAGACTACAGATCTTTCCTTGAGTTGCTGACGATGCATGAGAACATGTACAATACAAGAAAAGCCAAGAACTCAGATTCAAAAGATGGTTTTGTATGAATTTGAAGTGAAGTTATCATGTTTACCTTGGATCATTTGAGACAAATCTCTTCTTCAACTTTGCTGAGTCTATCTGATATGTGGCCCACCTCTTTCACCAACTTCTCTAAACTTTCCTTCTGTGTCTGTGAAGCCAAGAACTCCACAATGATCTTGACAGCTTCCTCGTTGCTGAAAACCCGACGTCCCCAAGAACTAAGGCTTTGCCAGTGGATGAACTCCACACACTTTCATTTTAGAGATTTTTGGATTGTACAAATCCTACACACTATCATTTTAGATTTATAAATAAGTCACCATTGATAGGAATAGTATGATATCATCTATACAAAATGTATAATAGTGAATATTTATATACATATGTATAAATTGGATGTATTTTACAAATTTAGTAAAAATATAGCAACCTTATATTTATTTATTTATTTCTGCTTCCACTTAAAAAAACAAACTCAAAAATCAATAAATTTAACTTTCAAAATTCTCTTTCCAAATTTATAGATATTTGAAACTAACTTTTCAACTAAGGAAGGATTATAGGTATTTTAGAGGAATTACAAAATTTTGAAATTTCATCGTTATTAGTTTATGAATTTTAAAAATCTAAATAAATTTTATTGTTATTAGGATGAGAATTTTGGGATATAATTTCTCTTTATTTATACTCATAAAATAATTTCAGAATATCTTGTGTACTCATGAATCATGATATTCTCAAAATCTAAGTAATGAAATACACACATATAAAACGATTTAAGAACTAATCTAAGGGATTAGTTTCAGCCATATTAAGACTAAACTATTAGTGCAATGTGTTGGTTTATTATTCATTACTGTTTTTAGAAGAAACAAATGAATCTATAAATTATTTTGAGTAAAATAGAAATTCAGGAATGTCCGATTGTATAAATACATTTATGTCAATAAAAATGAAACAGTATTGCGCCTTTAAGGTATTCCCTGAACAGAGTTCAGACCTTAATGGATATAATTAGTCATGGTTTTAGTTGGGTCAAGTAACATATTGACTATTACAAGCTGGTGGAGCCATTGAAATCATCATTATATCTTCTTCTACCAATTTCATAAAGTTACTGTCACTGACATTATTGGATGGCTATTTCTTACCATCACACATCTTTGTTGTAGTGTATCATTTTACTTCGATAAACTCAAACATACACACAAGAAAAAAAAAAAGGAACTCCAACCAAGAAATAACCAAATAATATAACATTTGGTTTTCCTAAACCAAAAAGAGGTGCAATTTGATTTAAGAACATGTCCAATTCATTGTTATTTTTGTTTCTACAATAACATTAGGCAAATTCATTTTCATCCATTGCTATTTTATTATAAACTAATTTTTATTATATTTTCTTCAATTTATGAAGGAAAAACAAAAACAACAATTCTTTTTATCACATATTTTGAATAATGCTGTTATAGAAAACACGTTCTAATAGTATTCTAGTTTTAGAGTTTAAACAACGAAAGTAGAAAACACGTTTTAATAGTATGGTTTGTGGAAGATTTTTACGTTTTTGGCACCGGTTTTGTTGTTGATGTTGGTTTCGTTGCAAGTGATCTCTCTGGTGTTTAAACTGCTTGAGGCTGCTTGGGTTGAGAACCGGTTAGGTGAAATTGCAATTAGTGATTGATGTGATTTGAATTTCGTTCGGTACTTGTTTCACTATGGTTTCCTTGCAAGTGATCTCATTGGTGTTTAGCTCCTTGAGGTTGCTTGAGTTGAGAACTGGTTAGGGAAAATGCAATTGGTGATCATTTAATTTGAATTTGAGTTTGGTTTGGTTTGGTTCGGTTCACTATGGTTTCCTTGCAAGTGATCTTATTGGTGTTTAGCTTCTTGAGGTTGATTGGGATGAGAACCGGTTAGGAAAAACTGCAATTTGATCATTTAATTTGAATTGGAATTTGGTTCGGTTCGCTATGGTTTCTTTTGATTTGGGTTATATTGAACCATGTAAGAAACTGAAACCAGCATGGTTTTTGTAGTGGGGGGTCTTTGTTATTGAAGTATTTTTCTATTTGCAACTGAAGTCCTCCATCTTTTAGTTTCTTCCAGTTATCTCTTCAAATACTACATTAATGTTTAAAATCAAAATTGAGAACCAGAGAAGAGTACTCACCAGAGAATAGGGTTTTTGGGTTTAGAATCAGAAACTGCAGCTCAAGATAGTCTCTGCGAGAGAAAGCAGAAATGTTGAGATCCGTTTTGAGGAGATCGCAAAACCTCGCCTTTACTCGATTCTCGACGAGGAAGACTCCATCGCTAACATCCATTTCCAGATTCGCACACGTCGAGTCTTCTGGAAATGCTTCTCCCCGAAACCTCAGGTTCTTCTCCACGAGCCCTACCGATGAGATCCCAATCTCGCCAGCTTCAGAGCATACCCACGAAGATTCTCCTGCTGCCGATTCAGGGTTTTCCGAAAGTGGCGATTTTGATGTGAATGGTACCATCGCTGGTGAAGATGGAGAGTCTGAGATTGCTACAGTTGAAGAAGCTTCTGGAGATGGGTCCGTCGTAGCTGAGGAGGTGAGCCAATTCGACGAGGAAAAGTTCGAATCTTTGGTAGCTTTGTTACGGAGTGATGAAGAGTCTCTGGAGTTTGGTCTGAAGGCGCTCGATCTCGATTTGAGCTCAGATCTTGTGGCCAGAGTGTTTGAATCTCCAGGAATCAAAGGTAAGAACTTGATTCGGTTCTTGAAGTGGGCAACAACTAAGAAAGAAGAGATCACTGTCACCACATCGCTTTTAGAGTCTCTCCTCGTAGTAATCTCTGGTGATAATAGACGTAGGTTGGATGCTTACGCTTTGTGGGATTTGGTTAAAGAGATTAGCGAGAATGAGACTAGCCTTGTGTTGAATCTGGAGATAATGAATGATCTGATAGCCTTGTTTGGTAAGCTTGGCAAATCCAAAGCTGCGTTTGATGTGTTTAGCAAAACCGAAGAGCTTGGCTTTACTCTGAATGCGAAGACTTATTACGTGACGTTGGAGGCGCTTTGTAAGAGGTCGTTTATGGAATGGGCTTGTGTTGTATGCGAGAAGATGCTCAAGAGTGGTGTGTTACCAGAGGGAGACCAGATTGGCAACATCATCACTTGGTTTTGTAAGGAAGGCAAGGCTGAAGAGGCTTACTCGGTTTACGAACTGGCCAAAGCGAAAGAGAAACTGCCGCCGTCTAGATCTGTTGCCACTCTGATAAGTGCACTCTGCAAGAGTGATGGGACTGTTGGGTTTGCTCAGGAGTTGTTGAGTGATTTATCTGGAGAGGCTAGGCGACAGGGGATCAAACCGTTTTCAGATGTGGTCCAGAGTTTATGCAGGATGAAGAACGTTAAAGACGCTAAAGGTTTGGTTCTGGATATGATTTCTAAAGGACCTGCTCCTGGGAATGCGGTTTTTAATTTGATCGTCCATGCTTGCTCGAGAAGTGGAGATCTTGATGAAGCCAGAGAGGTTTTGAAGTTGATGGAGAGTAGAGGTTTGAAACCGGACGTGTACACTTACACCGTCATCATTAGCGGTTATGCCAAAGGAGGGATGATGAACGAAGCTCAAGAGATTCTAGTTGAAGCGAAAAAGAAACATAAGAGGCTTAGTCCTGTGACGTATCACTCACTCATCCGAGGCTACTGTAAGATTGAAGAGTATGACGAAGCTCTTAAGCTTCTGAATGAGATGGAGAGTTTCGGCGTGAAGCCTAGTGCGGATGAGTATAGTAAGCTGATACAGTCGTTCTGTCTCAAAGCCTTGGACTGGGAGAAAGCAGAGATGCTGTTTGAGGAGATGAAGCAGAAGGGGTTGCACCTCAATGCTATTACTCAGGGACTGATAAGAGCAGTTAAAGAGATGCAATCTGAAGGCAAGGTAGCAGAAGATGTTAATCTACTTGCTGCAGCATAGAACTCAGATTTGGTATTTTTCCCATTTGTTTTATTAAAAAATCTGGAAAAGCTTTTGAAGATCTTTTCTTTTGGTTTGAAACTCCAGACAATGCCTTGTTTGTTCTCCAATAAGCCTTTATGTTGTTCAATGGATGATTTTTCATCATAAAGTAGTTTAAATTTCATAAACTTATTAATGATTCAGTGCTAATTCATTCAAAAAGCACAATAAATAATACAAAGCCTTGCAAAAATATAAAACTCAGGAAATTCTGATGACCACTTTGTTCTTCTTGCCTGAAGAGAGAACAAGACCTTTCCCTTCAACAATGTCATCTTCTTCAACTCTCTTGTTCTCATCATCAACTCTCTGATTGTTCATATAAACCCCACCTTGCTTCAACGTTCTCCTTGCTGCAGATTTGCTCTCAAACAACCCTGCAGAAACCGTTACATCCACAATAGAAACACCTGAGACTCTATCAATAGGCAGTGAGCAAGTTGGTATATCCTCTGCAATTCTCTCAATCAAGTTCCAGTCAAGCTTTGTCTCAGCGCCTGGTCTTAAAGCCTCTGTTGCCTTGATGGCCTCCTTCAAACCCTCTTCACCATGTACAAACCGTGTTACTTCTTCAGCGAGTTTCATTTGCGCGGAGTTAGGGACATATCCAGGTTTCCTCATCTCATCTTCCAGCAACTTTATCTCATCCAAACTCAGGAAAGTTAACGTCTTCAAGAAGCGTATGACATCAACGTCTGGAACAGAGAAGAAGTACTGATAGAACTTATAAGGTGATAACATGGAAGGAGATAGCCAGATGGCTCCATCTTCCGATTTCCCAAACTTAGTCCCATCGTTTTTCAGCAGGAGAGGAAACGTTAGCCCGTAAGCAGCTTCTTCAGTCTGGAGAATCTTACGTATCAGATCAGTTCCAGCTGTTATGTTACCCCACTGATCACTCCCACCTATCTGAACATTGACCCCTTCCTTGCCCAGCAAGTGAACAAAATCATATCCTTGCAATAACTGATAAGTGAACTCGGTGTAGCTCATACCTTGCTCTGATTCTAACCTCTTCTTCACACTCTCCTTTGCCATCATTGGTCCAACTCTAGCAAACCGACCAACGTTTTTCAGAAAGTCGAGCATCGTCATGTCTTTCCACCAGTCGTAGTTATTAAAAATCACATACGAGCTAGAAGAAGAGCTAGTGTTGCCACCAAGAATCTTGACGAGGATGTTTCTAATCCCGGCGATGTTTTTCTCCAATGTAAGGGCATCAAGCTCAGGTCTTTCAAGGATTTTACCAGATGGGTCACCAACACGTCCAGTGGCACCACCAATCAAACCAACGGCCTGATGTCCACATCTTTGGAACCAAGAAAGCACAATGATACCAAGCAGGTTACCCAAGTGTAAACTCTCAGCAGTTGGATCAAACCCGCAGTAGACCTTTAGAGGAGCTACGTTTGGATCAGAACACGCAGACCTGAGATTCTCGCTGGTGACTGACTCCAGGAGTCCTCTTTCTTCAAGTATATCCACTACATTAGGGCGACAAACAGCATGATTTTCTGTCTCAAGGGTTGAAGTAGACTGACTCGAACACTTAACAGATGAGAACAGAGGAGTTGTAGAAGTGGAGAAAAGCTGATGGACTTGGTGCCTTCTGAAAAAAGTGGTGGAGGATTTCTCAGGAAAACTGAGTAAAGAAGCCACACGTAAGGGAGATAAGAAGGTTCTGCAACAAACTGGGAAGAGACTCCTTGAAGCAAGCGTCATTCCTGTTGCATATGCCATAGGTTTATCATATGATGAGAGACCTTTCTTGAATAGACGAGCTGTTACCTACAACTGAAAATTAAATAGAAACACCATCAGCTAAGAACAACGGTAAATTACCGATCTCTATGCAAGTAAATTCACAAGTTGATTTGATAGGGAAAAAATATAGCTGCAAAATAAACAAAAAAATTCTCAGGCAGTCAATTTGACGAACACCTTATGAGCATGTACAATACAGTCCCACATTGCTCCTAAAGAGCCCGGGAATGAATCACAAAAAAAAAACACATACTAAACCATAAAATCACAAAAAAACTACAAATGAATCAATGCATCTCGGACCTTAAAGCATTCCAAGAACAGAGCCAGAGAAACTACTTGGGAGGAACAAACATATTAATATATAAAATTCCCAACTTCAGAAAAGACTACATAACACACACCTAAAATGGATAAAGAATCAAACTTTGAGAAGAAAGAGTTTACTGGTTTTGTAGCTCTGGGAATGGATTTTGTTTTCGACCTTTGCTTTGCCCACACAGACCAAATGCTTTGAGAAACATGATAAACCGAATAATATCCGGTCTAAATTCAAACTTACTAAACCTGTCTGCTTTTTTTTAATCGTCAACCGGTTCCACCCAGTGAATAAATATTTACATGTGTCTCTGATGAAAATAAAAATTCGATATTTTCTCGAAAACATGTGGCCGTTACTACTCTGTTGAAACTCGAAAAGAACCAAACTTTTATCCTCTTCTCTCTCTTCTTCTAAACACAAGCTTAATGGAGTGGTCGTGGTCGGCCGTCGCTTCTTGTTCTTCTCCTTCATCTTCTAGATGCTTCTTTACATCTCCCAACTCTTCCTTGTCTCTTACCAGACGAACGAGTTTGAACTGCACGAACTCTTCGATTAAACCTCTGCGACAGAGCAGATTCGACTCGAAGCATAATCTGGTCTGCAAACGTCGATTCAATGGAGATTCCATCGTCCGGAGAAGCACCACAAGCAACAGAAACGCAGAGGAGACTGAGTCCTCTTCGTCGGTAGATTGCGTTGGAATGGGATCCGACGTGGAGTGCGTCTATACCGGAGAAGACGAGGAGAATAATCAGAGCTCCGGTGGTATCTTGAGCGGAGGAGACGGATCTTTTCTCGAATGGACGGTTCTGATTTCGCCCTTCTTTTTCTGGGGAACGGCTATGGTGGCGATGAAGGAAGTGTTGCCGATAACCGGTCCTTTCTTCGTGGCTGCCTTCCGGTTAATTCCGGCCGGTTTGCTGCTTGTTGCGTTTGCGGTTTACAGAGGAAGGTCTATGCCTAAGGGATTCGATGCTTGGCTCTCTATTGCTCTCTTTGCTCTTGTGGACGCTACTTGTTTCCAGGTCTGCCTTAACCATAAGAGTTGAGTTGGTTAAGTATTGTCTGAATGATACTGATGGTGATGTTTCTTGATGATGGTTCAGGGTTTTCTTGCTCAAGGATTACAGAGGACTTCAGCTGGTCTAGGAAGTGTAATGAAGCTCTCACTCTCTGCTTACCTTGTGTACTCTTGAAATGACCAGAAGTTTTGAGACTTTCTTGCAACTATTGGTGTAGGTGATAATTGATTCTCAGCCGCTGACTGTGGCTGTATTAGCATCTTTCTTATTTGGTGAGTCTATTGGAATAGTGAGAGCTGGAGGTTTGGTTCTTGGTGTTGCTGGACTTTTGCTTCTTGAGGTATACAAGATTTTTATCTTTCTTAGCCAACACCGAGTTAGTTGAGGATATGTCTGATTTACTAGTACTACAGGTTCCATCAGTTACCTCAGATGGTAATAACTTCTCTTTGTGGGGAAGTGGAGAGTGGTGGATGCTTCTTGCAGCTCAGAGTATGGCTATTGGCACCGTGATGGTTCGATGGGTCTCAAAATACTCGGATCCTATTATGGCTACCGGCTGGGTAATGATGATGCTTTACTCTTCCTGTTCAGTGGCTTGTCTCTCAGAGTTTTTCTAACAAGAACTAAACTAAACATGTCCTAAACTTCATCTGCAGCATATGGTTATCGGTGGCCTTCCTCTTCTGGCTATTTCCGTTATAAACAATGATCCGGTATTCAACGGCAGTCTTCAAGAGCTATCCACAAATGATATCATAGCACTTCTCTACACATCCATATTTGGCAGTGCGGTTGGCTACGGTGTTTACTTCTACAGCGCTACTAAAGGTTCTAGCCTTCTCGTGATAGTATTGCTGCTTTTATGTTTCAGTTTTCTCTGATGCTTTGATGATGTCTCTGTTATGCAGGAAGCTTGACTAAACTCAGCTCACTCACCTTCTTGACACCAATGTTTGCATCAATCTTTGGGTATCTATACCTGGACGAGACTTTCTCCTCGCTGCAACTGGTTGGAGCAGCAGTCACTTTGGTCGCTATATACTTGGTCAACTTTCCAGAAGGCAACGATTGATAATTCACTCTCAGTTTTCAAAGCTTCTTATGAATGTTAAAACATTACATTTGTATATATAATAAAGTAAATAATCATAGGCCATTGTTAAACCTTCAGTCAACGTTTCATATTAACATAGCAAATGAAGTTGCACAAGTCGATAAAACATGTAGCATAAGATCTCACATCACAAGAATTACAATCAGAGATCAATCATAGTCCCACACACAGACCAGTTGTCTGCGAAATTCTCGGTTAACTTGTCTTTTTGTCCTCCTCCGGTTTAGTTTCCATCCCAGCCATATCATCCATATCAGCAACAAGTCTCTCCACAGGCACCTTGCTCACATCCCATCGCATGCCAATGTCTGAAACCAATCGACCAACGCAGTACATGCCATATCCCGCCACAGCCAAACTCCCAAACCCCGCTACAAACCTGAGTGGCGAAGACATCACAACGCTGGCAGCTGCAACCATCGAAGCCGCTTGACCGCTCCTTCCCACGTCAGTGTTCGCCACCAGCAAACCCGTTTTGCAATAGATGGCGAAATCCTCACAGTTGTTCTTGAAAACATTGTAAACACCGAAACCGTTTCGCAGGAGGAAGTTCGCACGGTGGATGACTTCCTCCGGAGGATCCGAAGCTCCTATCGTGCATGTGCCACCTCGAGGCTTGGCGAGAAAGATAGCAGGAGAGACACTGTACTCGAAGACGTAGAGATCACCTCCAGCGAGGAAGCAGTCGAGACAGGAAGAGATCACACCACCATCCTTGGTTTTATCACCACAGTTAGGACATGGGGTGTCTCCATGATTAGGGGCTGAACTAACAACGAGCTTGTCCAAGAAAGTACCAGTTCCAGTCTCTTGACCGTCCCCACGAGTGAAATGGTTGACTTGTCCTTCACCCACATAGATTCCTGCAAATCATACACATAGGGGTCAGAAAGATATATACTAAAAAGCCACACTTTATCCTGCAAATCATACACATATGAGCATGAGCAAAAACTTCAAACTTGTTCCTCTTAACACACTAGGATTCACAGTGGCATACGAGTAGCTTTCTCTAATCACAATGCCAAGTTCTCGGGCCTATTCCAATTAAATAAACACAGCGAGATGAATTCCAAATCCTAGCCTCCTGGTAATCTACAGAATGAGCTATCAGGATTGAGCCTCATCGAGTCTTAACAACACTAGAGAGAGAAGTTAGCTCTCAAATTCACTTAAAAAGGATCACTTTTAACCCTCAAAACAAATAGTTGTTTACATTCATATCAATGAATCGAAGCAGAAAGATGATCGATCATATAACTATTTTTCCCCCCAAATTCGAAATCTCATCAGTTAAATCTAGAATTGAAACGGTTTCAAATTGAATCGTCTAGCATCATCATGAATGTAGTACATTGTACGCATAGAGAGAGAGATGGTAGTACCGTGATGAGCGTAGACATAGGCTTGACGCCATGAATAGATGTGATCGCCTGGTTTCACTTCAACTCTGGAGATCTTATTGGAGAGAAACCCCATCTCTTCGCTTTCCCAAAACCTCGCCGCCGACGAACAGAGAATCAGAAACTAGAGATTACGCGGCGGCGGAGACGGAGAGAGAGAGAGAGAAAGCGATCCAGTTTTGCTTTGTGTGTAGGCTTTTCTTTTTTTCATTAAATTTAAATTATTTACGTCGCTTGGCCTCAAAACGCAAACGATTCCTTTTAAAACGACACCGTTTAGTGACAACGTAGATGGGCTTTTACTAAAGCTAAAGCCCAGAGGTTTCACTCTATTAAATCCAAAAAAATCTTGGTGGAGATTTTTCACTCTTGTTAGTAGCGATGGAAGTCTCAAATCACGCGAGAAAACGGAAAGCGATCGACGACGGCCACAACTCTCCGCCTCCGACGCATCGAACCTCGGACGGATACGAACCCAGCGCCGTGGATCTCTCCCTCCTCGAAGAGCTCGAGAAATCCTCACACCATCAAGTCGAAGCCGTCGATCTCAAAACCCTAAAAAAGCTCGTCCTCTCCTTCGAGCGGCGTCTCAGAGACAACATCGCAGCTCGCCTCAAGTACGTTGAGAATCCCGAGAAGTTCGCCGACTCGGAGGTCGACCTGCACGACGAGCTGCAGAAGCTCAAGATCCTCGCCGGAGCTCCGGAGCTTTACCCTGAGCTCGTCGCCTCCAACACGATCCCCTCGATCGTGAATCTCCTCTCACATGAAAACGCGGATATCGCCAACGACGTCGTTCAGCTTCTTCAGGATCTAACAGACGAAGACGCGTTGGAGGATAACGACGAGCCGGCGCGTGTGCTAGTCGACGCGCTGGTTGAGAACAATGTGCTCGAGCTCTTGGTTCAGAACATGAACCGGTTATCTGAAGCCGATCCGGACGAGGCGGCGGCTATTTACGCGACCTTGACGGTTATCGAGAATCTCGTGGAGGTGAAGCCTCCTGTAGCCGAAACGGTGTGCGAACGGACGAAGCTGTTACGTTGGCTCGTTCTGAAGATCAAAGTGAGGGACTTCGAAGGGATCAAGCAGTACGCGTCTGAGATTCTTGCGATTCTGCTGCAGAATAGTACAGCGAATCAGAAACGGTTGGGGCAGATGAACGGCGTTGACGCTGTGCTGGAAGGCGTGGCGATGTATAAGTCCAGGGATCCCAAAACGCCTGACGAGGAGGAGATGTTGGAGAATCTTTTCGATTCCTTGTGCTGCCTGTTGATGCCGTTGGAGAACAAGGAGAGATTTGTGAACGCTGAAGGTGTGGAGCTGATGCTAATTATTATGAAACAGAAGAAGTATGCATACGGTTCTGCGGTTCGAGCTCTCGACTTCGCCATGACTAATTATCCACCGGCTTGTGAGAGGTTTGTCGATGTTATGGGGTTGAAGACAGCTTTTTCTGCCTTCATGGGTAAGGCAAGTGTTTAAATCCATCTTTACAATCTCTCATAGCGGTTTTCTATTATGTATCTTCCGTTAGAGAATGCTTGCATACATCAAAATAATGTGAAACTGAAAGAGGTAGTGATTTGGTTAAGTTTTGTAAATGCTTAGATTCCGCTAAACAAGAGGATTAAGAGGGAGCGTTATAAGGAGGAGCTCGAGGAGCGGGTTATTTCGCTGGTTGCGTCATTGTTTGGTAAGAAGACGAGTGTTGTGTTCATTATAAAGATAAGGTGTTTATCCTTTCATGTTCTTAATAGTAAGTCTTTGGTTTTTTGGTGGTTAATTTATATCATTCAGCTGGGATTTTGAGGGGTTCTAGAAGAGACCGTTTGTTGAGCAAGTTCGTGGAGAATGAATATGAGAAGATTGACCGTCTTATGGAACTGTACATAAGGTAACACAAGTGTTCTGATAATCTTCAAGAATCTCATTATAAGCATCTGATGAAAGAGCCCACATTTTCTTTGTGATAGCTTTGTTATAGATCTCTTAGGTTTAGTGGTGAAAGAGCTTCTGATGAAAGAGCCCATATCTTCTTAATTGCATTTACCATTTACTATATATCTCTTGAGTTTAGTGGTGAAAGAGCTTCTGATGAAAAGAGCCCATATCTTCTTAAATGCAATTACCATTTGCTAGTACTTACCTCATAGCTGTGTCTTTGTTCTTGGCAGATACTCTGATAGGGTTAGATCAGAGGCCGAGAGGTTAGACCAGCTTGAGCTTGATGACCTTGAGGTAATTCACTTTCTCCACCCAATATATTATGGTGTTTTTATTCCGAGCTTGAATCTCTTGATGAACTGATTCCACTTTCCAGCTGGATGAAGATGAAAAATATAATCGGAAGCTAGAATCAGGCCTCTACAGTCTTCAGGTTCGACTAAGTTTAGTTTATCTATTTATTTTCATGTCTGTATCATCTGTGGCATGCAAATGTGCCCTCATATGTGTACATGGACGCCTTGACACACTTATACAGGACTCTACGCTTTTTGAAAAATCATTTATACATCTTGGCTTTTCTATTTATTCTTAATCCTAAGTAAGTTCAACTTTGAAATTGCAGCTTATTGCTGTTATTCTGGGCCATATTTGGTGTTCTGAGTAAGTACCGTCAGTTAAAACACTCTTAAAGTGAATTTTTAAGCTTAGGTTTCAGGCATGCTAATTTGTAATCTTTCCATCCTATGTAGGCATTCTGGTATGAGAGCGCGGATCGAGCTGCTGTTGAAGCAACAAAAGCTAAGTAAAAACGAAGTCAAGGAGATACTTCAGGTTCTCTATTCTATCACCTTATAATAGTCTCTATAGCAATTATGATCTTTACTTAATGTGAAGAAAGTGATTCACTGAAACCCAACGGGGATTAGCTTTTACTAATTGATGTTGACATGGCGTATGAACTCAACCATTGTTGTGAAAATAAATGTGGCGTTTTCATACCATCTTGTATTCTTGTTTTACATGTACTCGCAGCTTTATCTTTCCTTGTTGATCGCTCTTGCTAACTTAAGAAAGCCTTTTCACAGGAATATCATGACAATATTGGAGATGTTGAAGGAGCAGAGGAGAAGGAACGAGGACAGGCGAGAATTCAGTTGTTCATATCTGCAATGTGATGTTGGAGAAAGAAAGATGATGGGAAAATTCCAAATAGCTTCTCGTATCAGCCGGATTCTTATTAGACTTCTGTTTTTTTTTTTTTTTAATCTCAAGAGGATTTGACTCGAGTACAAAAAATAGATTGTTCGGTCACAGATTGCATGAATGTTGTTTTGGAGGTTTTAGTGTATTTGCAATCCTTCAATCCAGCATTTTCTTTTGACTTAGAATCATTCAACTGGGCAGCTTTCTTTCATGTTTACAAACGGATGATGTCAGTGTGAAAGTGTGTTTTAACTTTGAAGTAGCTACATTACCGTGCACACAAGAGTGGACGTGCCGGAGTGGTTATCGGGCATGACTAGAAATCATGTGGGCTCTGCCCGCGCAGGTTCGAATCCCGCCGTTCACGTTTTGCATTTTGTTTAAATACTTATGTTGTAGAGATTTATGTACGTACCAAAGGAGAAAACAAGAGTGGACGTGCCAGAGTGGTTATCGGGCATGACTAGAAATCATGTGGGCTTTGCCCGCGCAGGTTCGAATCCTGCCGTTCACGTTTTTTTGTTTTTATTTTTCACATACATGCGGAATCTGGGTCGTTTGCAACGGGGAGTTGATAACTTGATATAGACACAGTTAAACGTCGAGACCGCACAGCTTATGCAACTCTTGGACCTTCTTTTTTTCTCTGCATTCTTATGCACAGCTTATGGAATATATTGATCACCATACTTCTTGAAAACATTTACAGATACAAAAGCAGAGTCATAATAAGAGCACCCACAGAGAGTTTACTTTGATACAACCAAATTACAGTAAAGACATGGGGGATTGATTGGCTCATCCCGAAGAACTAGCAGACCTCGCTGTTTCAATGGCTGCAACCAGATCATCATATTTGGCACCCGTAACTTCCTTCACCACTTGGTTATCCTTCAATATTTTGAATGTTGGCACCACTCTTATCCCTAGCTCCTTTGCCAATGGCTGCACCAAACCAATAGAAAGAGTTCCAAAGTTATAAATAACTAAGCAGCAACAAGAGCAAGACATTGGTGTGTAGAAATGAGATTTTTAAAGGAGGCAGAAGACAAACCCTGTTCTCTGGGTTACAGTCAAGCTTAAGAAACACAACGTCATCATACTTCTCTGATAAAGCTTTGTATTTAGGAGCAATCACTTTACATGGACCACACCTGCATTAGAATATATATATCTCTTTAGTTGAATCAACAACAAGATTAAGAACAATCAAAACTAGAGCAATCATGGATGGACTCAACAATCAACTGAGCTCTAGCTATTTCAAGAACAACCATATAGAAGCAGAAGTGGTAATTAATTGACATACCATTGAGTGTACATGTCAAGTACCACAATCTTTTCCCCGGCGGCTTTAACGATGGGCCAGAAGGTATCCTTATCCACTTCCGTCACTTGACCAACACTGACATTCACGGTCTCTAAGCTACACCTCACCACAGAGGAGTCTCCCCTTTTCACAGAATCCAATGAGCAGAAACCAATCCTCGTCGTCGCCGCCACGCCGGAGTAAGGGATACGACACTGCTTTCTCGCAGGACTACACCCGCCTGTTGTCGGAGACAAAGCAGTCGGAGATGGAGCGAGACGGAGAGACAGAGGCATTGTTGAGTTCGGCAAAAGAGTGTCGGAAACGAAGACGATGAAGATGGATCAGCTTGTGTGTGCGGTCTTCAACGGAGTCAGCTAAATTAATTTATTTAATGGATTTGTATGGTTGAGAAGACGATAGTAGCCTCAAGCTTCTCCGGATGAAGGAGGATATTCCGGGGTATTTATGTCAGTTGATCGCTTTCGTGATAAATAAACGGGAGGTGTAGATTCTCCGAGGGAATTACGATGGATATTTATATTTTACTCGTAAATGACGATTCTATCCCTCAAATACTGAAATTGAAAAAAGTTGAGATTGAAATATATTTTTATTTTATTTTTTTAATTCCATATAAGAATCAATTATTTATAAAGCTATATAACTATTTCAGACAAACACAAAGAACACTGAGTGTCTCCGCGTGAGACCCACTCAACAACTGGAGGGAGATGGTTTAATTAATTATCAGACAGTGTATTTTTCTAGTTTAGGAAAAAATAGTATATAATTGTTAATAGTTTTTTAAAAATTACTTTTATTACAAGTTTCCTTCTTCTACCTCTTTAATTTGTCTTAAAAACCACACGCTACCGCCACAACTAACACTTTCTTCTACCTCTCTTGCATACTGCTGAAGGGAGAATGGATCTCAGGCGGAGACAGCGGTCTTTTTCGGAGATTTTGCTGACGGCAGCAGTCGTGACATTGCTGTTTGAATCGCAGTTATCGTCATCATCGGCGACGGAGAATGTGGTATTTGAAGTTCGAAGCAAGTTGGGCGGGAAAATAGAAAAGGATCTTGGAGCTCTCAAAGCTCACGATGCTCATCGCCACTCAAGAATCCTCTCCTCCGCCATTGATCTCCCTCTCGGCGGCGATAGCTGGCCTACTGGGTACGAATCCATTACTTAAAAGCTCTTCTTCTCAGATTCTTCCTATATTAATTGTGTGTGAAATAAAGTTTGCGACTTTTACAAAAAACAAAAAAAAAGTTTGCGAATTTAAACTAAAAGACGAGTTTTATTTTTTTTTCCTATAAAAATGGAATCTGAAAAAAAAAAACTCAGTTGATTTTTTGAGAGATTCTCCACTGTTTGTAAGGTCACTGATTCATTCATGACTCTTTGGTTTCTTGAATCTAAACCATTTTATGATATGATCTTACTTGTGTCTGTTATTGTTAGAGGTTGACTCTTTGTTCTTGGTTTGGTTTCTTATATTACAGTCTATTCTTTTTACTTTGCTTTAAAAAAAAAAAAAAAACTCTTATATTTCAGTTTATACTATGCTAAAATCGGACTCGGAACTCCATCAAGAGACTTTTATGTTCAAGTCGATACAGGAAGTGATCTCTTATGGGTGAATTGTGCTGGATGCATCAGATGTCCTAGCAAAAATGGTTTGGTAAGACCATTTATCCCCTCAAAAGAAGAGACGATTGAGTTGCATTTGTGTTTTAATGGTTTCATTATTTTTTTCAGGTAGAGCTAACACCGTATGATTCAGATGCTTCCTCCACTGCACAGCCTGTTTCTTGTGACGACAGCGTTTGCTCTTCTTGCGTTAGCCAAACATCAAAGTGTGATCACTCAGGAGATTCTACTGTAAAGTTGTTCTTACTCTTGATCTTGTTTATTATTTTTGTTCTGACATTAAACCGATGCTAGAGAGATACATGGTGTTTTGGCTGGCAAAGCAGTGGACCGATATACGGAGGAATCTTGTGGCTTCTTGGAGGTACATCTCTCTCTCTGTTCCCAAAAAAAATGTCTTTTTCACAATCAAATCGCCAAACAGAAAATAAAGTCCTTTTTTTTATGTCTTTCGCTGCTCAGAGATGGCGCTTTCTAACAAGTTAGTTGTCTACGAGACTACGACATAGAAAACCAAGTCATAGGATGGACCAATTACAACTGTAAGCATCACAAGATCCTACACTTTATCTTTCTGTTTAAATTCTATGAAAATTTAAACCTTTTTGGTTGTTTCGACTGTGGAAAAAAAAATCAATCACATAGGCTCAGGGGGAATACAAGTGAAGGATGAACAAAGTGGATCAATCTACACAGTTGGTGCTCACAATCTCTCATGGTCCTCTTCTTTAGCTATTACCAAACTTGTTACAATTGTTTCTCTCCTAGTTCATTCCCTCTTTTACCCATTGATCTAGCCAACAGCATATCCTAAGCTAAGACTTGCTTTGTAGTTTCACAAAAAAGAAAAAACAATTGGTCAAATAAAGGTTTGGTATCATCACAGACACAAGCCATTATTGCATTATGTGATGTGTTTTCACTCTTCTTTACTTTGACATCAACAAGAACTAAAGACATAAACAAAAGACAAAACTTACAAAAGTATTTAAGTAGTTCCAAGAAAAAACAATGAATCTCTAACAGATTAAAAAAAAAACAAAGAATAAGAGATCAAATGTAGAAAGGTGGGGAAAAAAAAACACAGAACCTCTCCTGAGTGATTTATTTTGATGATGTTCTTGTCACACTTCAAACTCTTCTTTTCTCTTTTCACTTTCCAGGCACAAATCTTGGTAAGTTTAAAAGTGTATTCACTCTTGCAACACCTTCTAGTGCAGAGTACTCTGTTCCATGCTCTGTATCCGTGTTATTATCCTCTTCTTTTATCAGCTTCTCAGCTTCACTTTCGTCGAGAGCAATCTCTTTCCCGGTAGTCCTGACAGTACTCGAACGGCCTAGACCGCTTGGACCTGACCCATCATCAATCTCATTTTCATCTTCAAGTTTGGAGAAGGAAGAAGCTGTAGATATGGCGTTTGAGTCGTTGGAGTTTAGATACAAGCAAACCGCAGCACAGTCGTCGACTTTGGAGGTTGGGTATTTGTGTCTCCAAGCTCTGACCGCAGTCTCAACTAAAGCTTTTGCTGCAGAGGAACGAGATGGTGCTGAAGCTACAATCTTCACTACCTCTTCATTTGAGAGTACATCCCAAATCTATCACACAAACATTAGAAACTGAGTAAAAAAAAAACTGCACAGAGAAAAAGAATGTGTCTGTTTGAGGAAGATTACCCCATCTGTAGCCAACACTATGAACTCATCTTTGTCTGTTAATCGGCGAAATGAAACCTCAGGCACAGAGATTAGACCAAAGTCTTTAAGACAAAAGTCTCCGAAAGCACGTGCCATTGCAAGTCCAGGTGAATCACAGTTTGGCAGCCACACTCTACAAACTTCAGGTTCATCTCTAAGCGCAAACACACGTCCACGACACTTCTTTATTCTCTCTTCCTCAGCTGTAAAATCGAAACGAGTTGGCAGTTAGCACAACTTGGATAATTACATCCATCATAAGGACTTTGTTATCTATTAAACCTGGTAGATTTGGTTTGAGATCCACAGTTAGTTGGACAGCAACAAGGCCATTTTCACCGTCTCTTGTGCCCATCACAGCTCTAGAGTCCCCAACATTTCCAACAACGAGATACTCACCCTACGATATTGCATAGGATATGTAATAAAGACCCCAAGTAATATTTGTAAACGCACCAAGCGGAGACAGTACCTGTTTTATCAAAGTCACAGCCGTTGTACCACTGCAGAAACAGTCAACACTTCCATGGAACTTAAGTTCTCTGTCCATAACTTTGAAAGCCTTAAGAAACGCCTCTTTCAGAGTTTGAAACAATTCAGATTCTGTATTATCTGGCCTAGGTTCTTCCTCAGCAGATATAAAAGAAGCTGAAGCAGCAGCAGCATCTTCAGAGTTGTTGATGCTGCTTGCACTATTAACAGTGGTGATCGGTTTTAGAGAACCTTCAACTGGTACTTTTGCTTCCCAATAAGCACTTAACTTGAGGGGAAGATTGTCTCTGACTTTCCTTGCAACCATATGACCATATGGACCATGCCCATCAAACACTCCACAGAAGACTGTATCTGTCCTCGAACCAAAACTCTGCACACAAATAAACCTATAAAAACCATAACAGAGAGAATAAGAAAAACAGAAGGCTTATTGTTTTTCTGAACTAACCTCCCAAACAACCATGGCATCTTGATTAGGCCCTTTCTTGCCTTGTTGAGTGAAGATACAAGCAACCTCACTTGATCCATTCAAGTACATACGCCCGGGAACTCGATGCAAAGGATCATCTCTCCTTGAATCAAAGGAAGAGTTCCTGGAACCAAGTCTCTTCTTAGAGCTCTTCCTCTTCCTGACACCAAAGCCAGGAGAGCAAGGAGAGCCCGGTCTAGGACTCAAGCTCTCAGCAGATAAACAGGACCCCATTCTCAGGGCCCTGATTATATTGAAGAGGCACTCCAGACCCACTGCTGTACAATCACACCCACCCCGGTCCTCCAGCGAGTCAAGATTGAAAGCTTTAGA
Source organism: Brassica nigra (assembly GCA_016432835.1). Taxonomy (NCBI): domain Eukaryota; kingdom Viridiplantae; phylum Streptophyta; class Magnoliopsida; order Brassicales; family Brassicaceae; genus Brassica; species Brassica nigra. The sequence goes on from CM028249.1 coordinate 459,472, forward strand.
TCCAAATTATGTCACCACAAAGAGCAATGATGATTCAGCTGTGGAAAGAGATCCCTGTAAGAACAAAAACAATGAAACCTTTTTTATAGATCCTAATAATAACTACAAAGAGCAAATGATGAGTCAGGAAGGAAGGAGGAGGAAACAGACCTCAATTTTAGTTCCTGCAAGAAGACATATAGGCAAATAATACAGAGCAGTGAATCTTAAAAAACCCAAATCACCAAAATTGAATGAAGAAAAGAAACAAGTTGAATAAAAATGAAGCCTTTCAAAGCTGACCAAGAAAAGGCAAAGGTATGACTTCTGGGTCTAACCCTTTTTGAGTCTTCAAAGAAGAAAGGAGACGTTTTTAATTTTACAAATAAAATATTTGTGAAGTAAGTTTAAAGAGGAAAAAGGAGGAGGAGATCTATGTAGATTTTTATTCCTATTGGTGTATGTTTTATTTTAAACAAGATAATCCATCAAACAGTGGTTGTGAAAGAGACTACAAACACGAGAAACATCACAACCCTTTCTCTGTCTGTCTCTCTTTTCTGCTTTGTCTGCAACCAATGAAGAAGAAAATCAATGGAAAAAAAAATTAATCTCCAGAAAGAATCAAACTTTTAATCAAATTCGAGCTGAAAAGACACTCACCAGCAGACAGATCAATCATAAGGTAGGAGGATCTCAGAATCAGATTCAATCCGGGGAAATTAACAAAATGAAGAAAACAAAGCAGATGAAGATTCTGTTAGGCGCGTAGAGAGAAACAGAAGAATAGGTAACTGAGAGAGAGAGAGAGATTGAATTTTTTTTTTAAATAAGGAGAAAGAAACGCAACCACCAGCTACAAACTCGTTCTTTCTTCTTCTTCCACTTTCTACTTTTGTTTAGAGAGAGAGAGAAAGAGAGTTAGAAACAGAGCAATTGAGATTATTGATTTTTTTTAAAAATTATCTATTTTTTCCATAGAGATTGGTTTATATAAAATTTTTTTTTCAGGCTTTCCTACACGTCAAATAAAAGAATATCCATTCAAATATATCATCAAATCATGAATAAATATAATAAGGTCTCTCAATCAGTCAATCATCACATATGAAAGTGAGAGATTATCAGATTTAATCCATACAACTTTTAAATAAGGACTATACAACTGCTTCTGTCAATCCATCTAAGATTAGAAGAATAACTACTTCTTTGGTCCGCTTAATCTATTTTTAAAGTTAACCATGTTTATGATTTACATTTTTATCAAAAGTACGTGGTTGTTATGAAAAAAAAAATGACAGTTTAACGAGGATGAAGAAATCAAAACATAAAAAAAAAAAATCATTTTGTAAGAAATATGCGTGATAGAATGGTACTACTATTGTTGTATTTAATTTGATTGGAATGGTCACAGAAGAGAACAAAACTTTCAGCTGTGGAACCCATAAGAAGAGTCATTAAACACATGCATGCACACTGTGAACACAAGTCACATGTCGGCAACGAGGCACGTACTCCAACACGTTATCAAACTTCTCTTCTCATGCAAGCAGATCTGCAGATCAACGTTTTTGTACAACAAGACAACCTGTGTTTGTGTTTATTTTCTCCTATCTCTCTCTCTCTCATGCAATCCAAAATCATTTTTGACTTTTGCAGCCTCATCTTCTTCCCATCTCAATCAGATCATCCAGCTCTCTTTTTGGATAATACCATACATTAACTTGATTTGGTTGGTATTATACAGGCTGATCTAGATGGCTCAAATGTAGATTGATATTAATTTTTATTATAGGCAAGTTTGTTGATCAAACAGGATGAAACCGGGTCGGTTATCTATCTACTAAATCAATCGCATCTCAAGCAGATCAAATCAATTCCTCTCCTGTAAATAGTAAAAATACCAAGTCATCACTTCTTATCTCCAACAACACCACCAATCATAAGATTTTTGAGTCATCATCGGAATCGTATATTAAATTTTAAAAATGCAACATAATGTGTTTCCTTTCCCGGGAATCTAACCAGTGAGCGAGAGTGACTCTGTCCTGTGTGTGTACCTTCTTTTATATCATTTCAAGAGAACTCAGTCAGAGGCATTTCAACAACTCTGCAACGAAACTGTCTCTAGGAACACCTTTAAATTCCTCCTCACTTCCCTCGACCATCTTCTTCAATGTCACAACACCTTCACTGAGTTCTGTTTTGCCCACAACCACCATCCAAGGTATCTTTGAACCCTTTGCCCAATCGAAATGCTTCGAGTTCCTTTTCGTCACAAGATACTCTGCATTGATATCAGCTTCCCATAACTGACTAACCAGTTCCGCAGCTTCCCCTAGCTTATCCTCCTCCATTATACTAACCAAAACCTTTGTCTCTGTAGGTCGAACAACCTCCAATTCATACACCAAAAAAAACAAAAGTTAGAAAAAAAAAATCTTAGGACAACAAAGAAAAAGAGCATTAAACACTATGGGAAGTAAGTTTACTCGTTTTTGTTCCTTTTCCAGTTTTTGTTTCTTTTCCAATATGTTAAACACTCTCTCGATCCCCAGGCTCATGCCAACCGCAGGGACTTGTTTTGCTCCAAACATTCCTATAAGGTTATCGTATCGACCACCAGCAGCAATCGATCCAACCTCAGCTCCTATACAAACTGCTTCAAAGATGACCCCGGTGTAATAATCAAGACCTCTAGCTAGACTTAGATCAAAGACTAATCTGTGACTGCACTTTGATCTCTCAAGAGCTTCAAACATGACACTCAACTCATCAAGAGCTTCTTTTGCTGAGCTGTTACCTAAGAACTCACTCCCTTCTTGTCTCAGTTTAGACAATAGCTCAATAGGAGCTCCCTTCTCCTTGACAAAGCTGCCGATTCTGTCTGCAATCTCTGATGACAGACCCTTCTCCTCCACCATTTCTTTCTTCACTTGCTCAAATGATTGCTTGTCTAACTTATCGATACTCGAACAGATGGTTCTGAATTTCTCAGCTGGTACTCCACATATCTCCAGCATTCCATCAAGCAACTTTCTATGGTTCAGTTTCACCTGTTTTTTTTTAAGTAATAACGTAAGCAAGAAGAAAACAAACAGAGTAATTATCAAGGACTTTGAGATGAAGTTGTAATTACCACATAATCTCCAATCTCCAATTTATCAAGAAGCTCAGTTAAAATCTTGGCAACTTCGAAATCAGGTCCCATTGGTTCAGACAAACCAGCGATATCGAAATCACACTGATAAAACTCTCTGTACCTCCCGTGAGATGGATTATCTCTTCTGTACACCTTAGCTATTTGGTATCTTTTGATTGATGTGATACCATTCATAGCCACATACCGTGCAAATGGAACAGTCAGATCATATCGTAAAGAGCAAAGCTCTCCACCCTGAAATTAAAATAACAATGTGAGCATGTAACATCATTATCCACAAAAACAGAATTAAATTAGCAGTAGTCCCTCGAAAAGCATTTTACCTGATCAGCAAGATCGTAGATCAACTTTGAGTCTTCTCCATACTTACCCATAAGTGTCTCTCTCAATTCAAACACAGGAGTATCAAGTGCAGTTGCACCATGTTTCTTGAAAACATTCTGTATATGATTGAAAATGCCTTTTCTCGGATGATCATCTTTACTTGAGCAAAATCTCGAGTACCCTGTCAGACGAATCAAACAAATGAGAAATAGATAGACTCTAGGCCTAGCTAACACTTTGATCCTGAGATTTACCTTTGGAAGCTTGGGAAGTCTCCTGTTTTCATTACTTTCTACAATCTCTTTCACTTTAGCCAACAAGCCATCAAAACCGTGACCCTCAGGATTATAAAGATCCAAGATTTTCTCCACCTGGACACCACCATTTGCTTCCTCACTACTCACCAATCTCTCTTTGATAAACTGGATAAGTACGCTTGTCCCCTTCCCCAAAACTGCTCTCTTCTCATTCTTCTTCTTCTTCTTATCACTTTTTGGCTCCTCTTTGTCTGCATCACCGCTCTTGTCTCCACCAGAAAGTGCAAAATAAGCAGCAGCTGCTTCCAGACCAACAATACTCCACACAATCCCCAAACACTCATTCAACTTATGAGCTAATCTGCAGGGATCCTCTTCGACAAGAGCTAACTTAATACCACTCTTCAGCTTCTCATAATCAACAAAAATGCTTTCGAACAGCAGTTTCCTCAGATCCTCATTACCAATGGACTCAAAACAGAGCTTAGCACGAAGAAACGAACATTCACCCAAGCTTTTAATCGGCACACACAAAGCTGACAACGTTGCTCCTAAAGCCTCACCAATTCCACCTCCTTTAATAACCCCTGAGTTCAACTCAACCCGAGCATCCGAGTGCACACTCCTCACCACATCTCTGAACTTCCCATGAATCCTCGGAATCTTCGAAACCTCTTCCACCTCAGCAACTTTCCCTACAGCTTTAGACCCGTTCAGCAAAACCTTGAGATCACCAGCGACACTGATCGCATCTTTGTTACCAAACCCGTCTCCAGAATCCAACGAGCTAAACGACGTGATGTCAGCCTTCGTAGCCTCACAGCTCAAGGCAGCAACAGAGTCCACAATCTGTGACAAAACCGTTGACTTGTGATCTATAACCGAACATATGCCAACCAACGAAGCACAAGACTTCTCCAACACGACATTCTCCCCTTCCGTCACTTCCACGTCACCAAAATCCAAAGTCTCATCCTTTAAATTCAGAATCTCCAATATCTTAACCGGAAGAACAGACCGAACCGAACCGGAGTTCGATAGAAGAAGCTTGTTTAAGAGCACAACCAAAGAAGCTCGGATCTCTTCGTTGGTCAAACCTTCAGGGATACCGAAGGAGCTTCTTTTGATCAATGGAAGGGGTCTAGTGGAGAGTCTCTCGATCGCGGAAGAGTCGATTCGTACGTTAGCTACGCCGGAAGCGATCTTGTAAACAGAGGAAGAAGAAAGTGAAGATCCTTTACCTCCTACAGTAATCATCGATCTCCTCTCCGCAGACATTGTCACACTAAACTTAACTTGCAAAACACGAGAGATAGAGGGGGCCAGACAGAAGAAGCTTTTGTTTAGGGTTTTGTTTTAGTCCCTTTTGAGTTTATAACGCATGACTGCATGAGCATGACATCATACATGGTCATTCGGTTTTCCGGTTCTGTTATTTTAACTTTTCGTTTTAGAAATTTGGTAACTGTTCAGTATTTACGAAATTCGATTCCAGTTTGGTTATTTTTGTTTTCGATTTGGTTTGAATAACAAAGTTGGAATATTTTGAAGACTTAAAATAGTATATTAGAATATTTTGAAGACTTAATATAACTAATAATTTTAGATATATAATATATATTTTTAAAATCGTACATTTATTCGGCTTTCTGTTTGATTCTGGTTTTTTCCGGTTCTAAAGATATAACATCTATTCAGATATTTATCAAATTTGGTTCGATTTTAGTTTTAGATTTTTAGTAAAGTATCTACAAATGCAATTTAGACTTGTTATATAAACCAATTATGATAAAGTACATGAGTAAAAATGGAATGAATCCAAACTATGATTAGAAGAACATTTTCTATATTATACAAAAAAGTATTTGCAAATGCAATTTAGATTTGTTGAATAAACCAATTTTGATAAGTATCTGAGTAAAATTAGAATTAATCCAAACTATAATTAGAAGAATATTTTCTATATTATACAAAAGAATAGAGTACTTACAAATGCAATTTAATTTGTTGAATAAACTAGTTATGGTTTAAGTATAGTAAAATTATAATTTATTTCAAACTATAACTAGAATAACATTTTCTATATAATACAAAAGAGAAAATATCTACAAATGCAATTTAAGCTTGTTGAATAAACCAATTATGGTTCCGGAAAAATGTGTCCGGACCTAACACATGTGCAACGTATAACAACCATTTTATTTCATAAACGTTACACGCCATGACAAAAGACAATACAAACAGCGAAAAACAATTACTTTATTAACTTTTTACTTTGATAGCCATTAAAGAAGAAGACAAAGCTCCTCCCTTTATTTGTTTTTCTAAACAGATAATTCGACCTGAGAAACAAGGATACCATCAGTATCTGCGTAAAGCCATTCGCCATCGCAGATCCGAGTGCCAGCTATGTTGAGTGGGACTCTTTGTTCACCAAGTCCTTTCTTACTAGCCTTTATGGGATGAGAAGCCAAAGCTCTCACTCCAATGTCGCAACCGTTGATCTCATCAACGTCTCTGATGCAACCGTTCACTATGATCCCGGCCCATCCGTTGTTCTGAGCTTGTACTACCGGGTTTCCTCCTAGTATCGCACAACGTAGACTCCCTCCACCATCCACCACAAGAACTCTTCCATTGCCTGTTTTTTACGAGATTTTGAAAACATCAATAAGCTTTTGAAGTGAGAGATAACAGAGAATAACAGATTGGTTTATTGTAAACAAAACCGAGCCATCTCATCTATAGTCTCTAGAAAAACAAGGAACTATGTCTTGAAAGAGAATTCTATATTTTTCTGACATAAGTCCATATTTGTGTAATAGAATTCTCTGTTTTATATATTATTGTAATAGGATTGTATGTTTGGGCTACAGATTTCATTGAATTCTATGTGATTTTATCATAAATCTATTATCTTAAACATCATGCAGCCTCAACATATTAAATGATCATCCATCTGTGAAGAGTTCTTGATGTGAATAGTACAGGAAAGGTTGGTTAATTCTAAGAACAATGAATCGTTATCTTGAAGCTCAAAGCTTTGCACATCACATAGTATCCATTGGCAAAGTGATTGAAGAAGTCTAAAAACAGAGCAGCAGTTACAGAGTTTCATTACTAGTGAATCAGATCAGATGATCTTAAACTTCTTCAACCATATATAGTTTCAAGCAAATAAAGACTGAATCTGTCTGCAGAACTAAACCATTTCAAATGATCCTATGAAAGTTCATTCATGTCTCTCTAAGAATAACGTCTGAGTATTTTGAAACCTCTAAAGAAGGAAAGAAAGAAAGAAGAATGAATAATATTATACCTTTCTCTTCGAGAAACTGACGGATCAAGCCATTGTCTTCAAACACTTTGACAGTAACCACAGGACCTGAGAATATCTGACGGCGACCGTATATCTGGAAAGAGGGCTGCAGAGCACGGAGCTGGCCACTACGGATCAGATCTTGATTCGCGTCACAAACTTCCGCAGTTGTCACAAACGCCATCTCTTTTTTTTTCTCACCTCCTGGATTCAACAATTATGATTAATCTGAGCAGATGGCAGCAAAACTCAAATCAAAGATTAATCTGAGACAAAAAAAAAAAAAATCAAGATCGAATCTCATTTCATTTACCTGAAAGATAAGAAACTCTCTGTCTGTGTGCTCTCAAGTCTCAGAGATATGAAAGTGATGGTTTAAAGCAGAACATGCGTCTTAAACTCACCTGCTCTGGTCATTTTATAATAATAAAATCTCGACTTACAACTTTTGTTTTTAATAAGTCAGACCCAAGGCTGCTTCTTAAGAAAGGAATATTTGCTTTTACCTTTTTTCTGGTTTCGACTCTGTTTCCTTTGCTTTCGTTTTCACAATCTCTTTATGGTTTTGACCACACATCTCAAAACCAATGTATAATGGAAGAACTTAGATCATTTAAAGACATTCATAATCCAAATAAAAAAATGAAAAAACTTTATTGCTTGATTCCCTTGGAATATCTAAAAAATCTCACATGTTTCAATTATTATCATCACAAACATCAAAAAGAGAACAATTGTACACAAACTTAAAGGAAGGTTTCAGAGTTTGTGGATGGTTTTCATGTCTATAGCTTCATCTAGAGTCCCTTTCTCGACATGATCCCACCACTTCATCAAGAAATTGTCCACCACCAATCTGAACCATGGTGACAACTTCAAACCTTCCTCCCCTGCATCTGCTTTCTTCACCAGCTCCTTCAGCTCTTCCCTGCTCACATACTTGATATCCGCTACTTCGTCCGGGTTTGGTTCAACCTTCACATCCCGCACGATGAACAGCAAGTAGTCCACTGCCAAAAAAAAAGGAAGGCCAATCAAACGGATAATCAATGTTTGTATTCGAGAAGAAAGGTCAACAGGAGTCTCAGGGAGTGGGGTATTTTACGTTCGTGCTCTCCCCATTTGCCATCAGAAGGAGCCTTGTAAAGCATACGTCCCAAAGGAGTGAACTCATCGACTGGTACATCTTCAGCTACAATACCAAGCTCATCAAGAAGCTTTCTCTGTGCAGCATTCCTCACACCTGAATAAGCATGAACCAAAATACAGTGAGGTCAGTAGTCGAGTGAAGCTACATTTCTTTTTCTGCGTTGACACTAAGAGAAGTATACCAACCGAGTGCATTTTCCTCGATAAGCTCTGAGTCACGGTGAAGAGGATGGCTGCAACAAGTGTTTGTCCACACTAGAGGGAAGGTCACCTTTGCTTTCGACCTTTGCTGTTTAAAAGAGAGGAATAAATTTCAGTATGATGCATATGAGCCAGCTTGTGTTAAGCCTACAACCATCTAAGGTCACGAGAGCACCCCCATCATCATTGGTTTGAGCTTATTGTTATCTACAAAATGGTGATTCTAGATATGACACCAACATGCCTGATCACAAGACAGTGATGAACCATTTGCATACAAAGACTCGATTTATCTTGACTTCAGAGCAGTAATACCTGGAGAAGCAACTCGTAGTTGGAGTTGAATAAAAACACACTAAATGCTCTGTGAAGCAAATTCTTAGCTTCGATATTTTCCATCAGATGACCTGCAAATTAATTATAAGGTATCAGTATCTTTAATAATAATGGCATAGACAGAGACAGGAAGAAGCAAAACAGCGACCATCTATTACACTTCAGCGTGGATAATATGCTAAAGAAAACCAAGCGAATAGTTTAATTTTCTATAACCATTTTTTTCTAGCAGCAACATCTTGCATTCGTATCATATGTTCAACAAAGGCAGAACCTACTATTTCAAATAAGAAAAAATATCCTTGTCCGGTTAAAAAGACACAACACTGTAAGAGAAAGTGAAACGCTTTAAGAAGGATCATTTACACATCCTTTGTAGACATTCAAATTGTTATTAGTTACACAAGACTGATAATATTTCCCTTCGAGGCCTACGTCATTTGATGCGACTAAGTCCAATCATAGGATGAGACTGGTGGTACTTACAGTTATATTTGCTGTCAGACCCAACAACATGATCAGTTTCGTCAACAAGAATGCATCTGCAAGCAAAGACAGACAAAATGAAGAAACAAATCGTTAAATATAAGGTGGAGAGAAGGTATTAGATGCTGCTTGTACATGAGAAGTAACCATCAAAAAGCAAAGGGATCACGAGAGACCTAAGACTTAGAAGACACACTTCTACCAAAGCAAAGCGATCAAACATCATGCGAACAACATAGCTTAACCTGACTATGTTCCTCCCAACAGTGTCACATCTTTCAGATAAGACCTTAAAGCGTTGACTTTTTTTGCACATTTGATTCAAACGACCAGACGAAGAAAAAAAAAACAATGGACGAAACTTAACAGCTACTGAATCCATAACATTTATTATTACATCAAATTCAACAAAATCAGTAGACTTATGTTCCTGAACCATTGTCTAATCGAAAAAAAAAACAACCAAATTTGAAGACAAAAGGTAATGTTTTTCTGGCAAAAAAAAACCCCCAAGAATCGAAACTGAAGTGAAAAGACTTACTCGTCCTCGAACATGAGGCGTTTCTGAACAGCATCCATTCCAGCATCTGTCGTCATTGCGGTAGTACCGGAGAAAGCTCGAAACTTCCTCTGTGAAATGGAAACGGAAACGGATCGGAGTGATGACAGAGGAAGACGGGAAGAAGAGAGAAGGGAAAGAGATCTGAAGCGAATCAAAGGGATGAGATTAAATAAAGAAGAAGAAGAAGAAGAAACAGTCATTGGCGTGTGCATGTGGTTGAATGTTGATGACTGTTCTGCTTTCTGCGTTTTAATGTCCACAACTGTTCCTGTGTACCTCTCCGCACTACATAACTCCTCTCCCCATATAAGAAAGCGGATAAGGTTATTTCCTTTTTTAAGAAACAAAAATATAATATTTCCAACCAAACCCTCAAAGTAACCATCTTTTACATGTTAATCCCATAACTATGAAACATTATCGCATAACCCTCTTATTTGATTACAATCTTATATTAGTTCTCCATCCTTGATCCACCATGTAAAATTTTACCATAGGATAAAATGACATGAATCCAGTTTGAGTATTCATTTATAACGAAGAAATGGGAAGATGAATATTATAACTGAACCTATCATGGGATGGTGTATGAATAAACTGATGTTTGAACTATTTTCTCTTGTTGAGTCTCTGTTTACTTCTTACTTGCTTGGTAAATAATAGAACGTTTGAATTGACATTTGGTTTTAGGCTAGCGTTGCGGTTTCAAGCTCTCTTTTTATGTGTACAGCACGTTTTGTTTCAGTATTAGCGTTTTAATTAGCTTGAAAATTGTTGTTTTGAAGTTGCAAGCACATCAAAATAACAGACATCTATCTTAAAACCTGGATGTTTGAACTGTTCATTGATTCTTCTGTTCCAATCTCTTTAGATTTGTATCTGTTGTTGTTTTTTAAACAGAAAACGCTTATTAAAAAACTCTGTTTCTGTTCAGACATAAACAGAGGATACCTTAGGTCAGAATACGTCAATGTGCAGACATCTTGTTTTCTGATGACTTAGCAAGGATTGTTCACAATGTTGGATTGTGTCATTTTGGTCTAAAGTTTTTTAATTACTTACCATAAACTATTCTCATCTGTCTTTCTTCGTGTTTTCCATTTTACGTGTTAGATTAGGTGTAAAAAGACACCGACATAGATAAACATAATCTGACCTCTTCTAGTTAAATAATCCTAAACAAATCGGTGGATTCTTTGGTTATCTTAGAAAAGACATCTTTGATTAGAGAATATTTGTTCTTAATACATGCACGTGGTAACATAGTCAGAAACCTTGTCCCGCGGCGCACATTGTAATAAACTGGAAGATGACTCGATTCTCTTTACCTCCTCTGTTTTTCATTTTTTTTTTAAATGAAAGTAATTCACACTTATCCTTCTGATTTATTGTACTACAATTTAGCTAAAAGCCACTTTTTATGAGCTGACAAGTTAACAAGACAAATAAGACAAAGCAACTTAAGCATTAGTGGTCATTGAGTTAATTTGACGACTCTCATGCACCAGTGTCTAATGAAGCAGTAGCCTTTCTATACACTTTACTATAAGCTAAAACCAACCCAAATGAAACTTGTGTTTATGAATCTCCAACTCATCCTCCTATAAGAATCATCCAGTGACCGATAAATGGAACCTCAAATTAAAAAAAAAAACCATGAACCATATTCCCACTGGTTAGCTCTCGTTTTCTTTCAAACTTTAGCAGCCTGTGGTTTCGGCGTCTGTACGTTTTCTTCTCCATGGACCAGCCTTTTCCTCTTGAAACCATAGCCGTGGTAACGATACATAATGCTCAATAAGCACTGCCTCAAGCTCGCGGTATCAAACGCCTCGATGAAATTCAAATCCCTTTGCCTCCACTTCACGCCAGCGTTCTTCTGGTATTCCTCGAGCACCGATGATAAACACCAGCTCTGGACTTTTCTTAAGCATCCCACCAAACAGCCTGTCCTATGCTGCCATTCAATAATTGAGTCCACCAAATCCATTAGTGTCTTCGTAAATAACTGATCTCCACCAAAGAATGTCCTTTTATAACTACTCCAAATATATAAAAGACAGAAGACGAATAAAGGGTTTACCTTTCCGGCTTTGCAATGTATGAGAATCGGATGGTTTCTTACATCTGCAGAAGAAAACAAGACAATACACTTTAAGACATCATGAAACAGAAGCTAAGAAGAAGCTATAGACATGGTTTGTTACCAACTAAGACTCTGAGAGCATCCAAAACTGTATCTTTTGGCATTGGAGTTGGAGGATCCTGCAATTCATTAAACGATCCAGTTATCAGCAGCAATCAAACAGGATAGCTAATCAATCCTCCAAAGGAATAAAACGCACCGTTTTGCCTTCGATTCCGAATTGGAAAAGCTTAATGTTGTTGGCTTCAAGAAACTTGAGATTCTCCTCTGGGTATGGTTCAGGACAAAGATAGCTGCTCTCACAAAAAAAGGGAATCATTTTTATTAATCTAATTGTAAAATCAAAACCAATTAAACAAGTGTGTAATTGAATAAAGCAATCGACTTTACATGATGGAACGAAGATTGAGGGTTGAGAGAAAACCGAAATTCTCCGGTTTAGGAAACCCAGATCGGTAAATCCCGTCTTCGACCATCGAGAAATTAGACGGCGCAACTAATACGTGATCATCCGCCGCTTCCATTATCAAACACATCGAGAATTCAAACTCCTTCCTCCGAAACAGAGCAATAAAATTGAAAACCCAGAAGCTTAGAGAAAGAATTGATTTGAGAGAGAAAAGAAAGGGTTTGCTTTTTATAGGAAAGGGGATCAAGTGGGGTTTCTGTTCTGTTCTGTTTCGATTATAGTAATAAAAATAAAAGGAAACAGCTTTGAAAAGCGGACTCTGATTTTGTTACGATCCCTTCTTCCTATTGGTTGTTAAAACCACCTTCAAGGGCTTTAGGGTGGACCCTACTGGTATCTTTAGGATCCTGACACGTGTCGTTCTTCTGCTTTTTGTTAGATCCTCGCAGCTGCTGACTATTCTTCTTAATCTTTAATTTGAGTCAATAATTTACCATTTTATTTTAACAAAAAGTAAATTAAAATGTGGGATAAACATCAGTGGTGAATCACGATAAAAATATATATACTACTACTATACTATAGTTCGGTGGTCTAATTTTGAATTTTATTTTATCGACCGAAAGTATTGACTAGTGAGAATTATAGTTGACAAGGAAAAAAAAATTGACCCAACAAAAAACTATTCTTAATCAAAAGTAGGAATGTAGGATACTTAAGTATTTATGTTATGTAGATTATTTTAATCGTTACGTTTTTATTTAGTATATCTAAATTGTGGATCTAATTCTTTCATTTTCGATAACCTAATCTTTGTTCATGATCTATGATCATGCTTAGATTGATGATTCTTAAGATTCATATACAAGGTTTGGTTATGTGACACTTTGATTTGTGTTGGTGTATTTATTAATTTATTATTCAATATGCATATGATCTCTTTTGAAAAAAAAATGTAACAAATACACCATATTTTTGTCATCTACAAAAACACGGAAAAACGGTCAATTAGTACCTGGACTAGGGACATATTGTCTAATTAATACCCAGATTTTTTTACTGTCCGTATTTGTATACGAACTAACAAATATTTGAAATTGATACTTCGACTTATTAAAAACGGCTTTTACGTACATACGATCGACACTGTGTCAGGTAATCGGTAAACTAATCGGTCATTATGCTGATGTGGAATTATTTTTAGAAGAATCAAGTTAGTTTAATAAAACGAATCTGAGTGGGAAACAAACTTAATACCCTTATTAACCACTTGTGCCGGGGAAGATCTATTGTTTACTTCTACAACCACACATATATTACCGATGATAAACGCTTATTAGATAAGATATTTTATGATATTATGTATTTCTGAATTTGGTTTTAAAGACGTGGTTAACTATGATTTTAGACATTCAAATAGGATTGAGCTCATTACATGAAGACATCTTAACAATATTTTCATTAGCAATAAGCATCATTACATTCATCCTAGTCCAAAAGCATCATCAAAGTACCACAATAGAGCCAAAAACCTACACAATCTGACAGCAAGAACACTTCAAACCTTGATAAAACATCCTAGCCAACATTTTAAAACACCCTAGCAACAAGGAACTGAAAACAGAAGTTTAACTTGGTTGGTTTTGTTGGCTTGGTCCTTCTCCACTGTCCAATCACAAGACTTAAGGCAGACAGTGATGTGTTAATCTCTTGAGCTTCTTTGAATGAACAACCTTCAGAACCAGACTTTTTTACTCTCTCAGATTCAGCAAGATCAACAAAACTCAACTGCAAATGCAAATTAACACACACCAGTTGTAGTCAAGAGTTTACTGAAATCAGAGTTACATTTGCTTATCTGGTGATCATCAATCATGTGTTGCTTCATAAGTTCCAAGTTCTAGAATCTGAGGAGGTGTTAGCTTGTTTTCGCATATGATCATTGTGCTTATACCTTAATGCTTTGTTTGATTCTGCCAGTAACTAAAAACTATATTTATGCTGATGTGTGTCAAGAGAGGAAGCTATACCGTCTACGATGGATGAACAAAACATGGCTTGAAGCAGTGAGCTGACACAAGAGCAAAAGAGCACGTACTTAAGCTAATAGATTGAAGGCGATGGACAGAGTTCAGAACATTTCCAGGAACAGAGACTACGAATGGAAGCTAACAGGATCAAAAGCTCTAGAAAGAGTCCAAAGCAAGGTTAGAACCAAATCAAGATAGCTTTTAATATGGAAGTCGGTTTATTTTGTTCCTATTGCTTGGTTCAGTGTCGGTTTAGGATCCATCGCACACCCATCATAATTGACAAGATTGAAAAGGACAAAAATAATGAAAACAAAATAATAAAAAGTTTGGTGACGTCGTGTTCTCTACCGTCCGTCCAATTTTGGCGGAGAAGATAAAATAAAGTCTTGCACTTGGCAGCAAAAAAAAAACATACGTAGAGTGTAGTTTATTTGCATTAATTAATTATTATTATTGTTCTCTAAAATGTTTTGTTTCTTTTTGTGTGGAGGTGAGACGAGAACGCCTTTTTTGCTTTTAATCTCTCTTTCACTTCCTCTTTCTCTCTGTTTACACGATTCTTCTTCTTCCACTTCATCTATGTCCATTGTCATTTACTTCTTCTCTAACACTTTAGGGTGATGATGACAGTGTAATGTCTTATGCTCATCTTCATCATCATCGTTGGAGACATTCCTCTTCTCGTCTATGGATTTTAATGCCGGAGTTCCTATGTCCTCTCTTTCTCCTTTGATGACCAATCAAGGTCTCATCAAATTTCCTCCTCTTCTCTTTTCAGCTTTGATCTGATTTAAATTTTTATTACTTTTTATGGAACTAATCTCGAATTACGTTTATGTTTTGGGGTGGGGTTGTTGTGATCAGAGGCAATGTGGCAAATGAATATGAGTTCAGATGAAACAATGGAAACTGGTTCTTACCCTGAACGACCAGGAGAGCCTGATTGTTCTTATTACATCAGAACTGGTCTCTGTAGATTCGGCTCAACTTGTCGGTTCAACCATCCTCGTGATCGGGAACTGGTACCATCCGTTTTTCTTTGTGTTCTTGGTGTCTGATTTTTAAAGTTTAGAGATCTGTTTGGTTGGATCCAAAGATGGAAGCTCTTTTGAGAGTGTTTTGACATCTCTCTTATAGGTTATAGCCACTGCTAGGATGAGAGGAGAATACCCTGAAAGGATTGGTCAACCTGAATGCGAGGTTATTGGAATACTCTTCTCTGTTTCATAATGAAGAATATTGTTTTCTTGTAGATTAGCATTTTCTCAATCTAACTGACATTTGTGTGTTGCATGTTTGGGGTTTTTTTAGTACTATTTGAAGACAGGAACCTGCAAGTTTGGAGTAACATGTAAGTTTCATCACCCTAGGGACAAAGCTGGGATTGCTGGAAGAGTCTCACTCAATATGTTGGGCTATCCTCTACGTTCTGTATGTTTGTCTCTTTTTTTTTACTAATTTTATTTCATCATCACACTTGTCATTGTTACAAAACCCTCTTTAGTGATTGTATGTTGTTAAATAATGCAGAATGAGGTTGATTGTGCTTATTTTCTAAGAACCGGACACTGTAAATTTGGCGCCACTTGTAAATTTAACCATCCTCAGCCTCAACCAACAACAACCAACCTCATGGTTCCTCCTACTTCAGGCCAACAACAGTCTTACCCTTGGTCAAGTGCCTCTTTTATCGCCAGCCCTCGATGGCAAGATCCTACTGGCTTCACCACATTGATTATGCCTCAAGGAGTTGTACCAGTTCAAGGATGGAACCCTTACACCGTAAGTTTGTTTCAAAACATTTCTGATCTGTATGACTTGCTTTTCAATCACGGTATTTTTGTTTCGTTAGGGTCAGCTCGGCTCAGTTTCTCCTTCAGGTACCGGAAATGATCACAACAACTACAGAAACTTGCAGCAAAACGAGTCAGGCTCCTCTGTTCAGCTTGGAGGGATCTATGCATTGCCGAGGGAGAATGTTTTCCCGGAGAGACCAGGACAACCTGAATGCCAATTCTACATGAAGACAGGAGATTGCAAATTTGGCACAGTTTGCAAGTTTCATCATCCTAGAGATAGACAGCCTCCTCCTCCTGATTGTCTCTTAAGTTCCATTGGCCTCCCTTTACGCCCTATAAGCTGCTCAACTACTAGAAAAAAAAACGCATCTTTAGAACTCGGTTCTAATTTGTTTACTTGTTTATGATAGGGAGAACCATTGTGTGTGTTCTATAGTCGCTATGGAATCTGCAAATTTGGTCCAAGCTGTAAATATAATCACCCAATGGAAGTATTCGCATACGACAACACAGCTTCAGAAACAGATGCGGTTGTGGAAACGTCAGGTGGACATTCCAGAAGACTCTCAGTGTCTGAAACAGGACAAGCAACAACAACAACCTCTGGTCAAGACACTCCCATTGATACACCTCAGAAGTGAGTGAAGAAACAAAAAAGAAAGAGCTTAGAAAAGCTTTGATTTTTCTCAGAGATATCTGTAAATTCCCGCTTTTTTTCTTTTCCATTTTAATCTGAAGTATTTACATTAATAATGTATAGATGAGGTGAGTATACAAGTGATCTTTGATCTGATCGCCATTGTTGTAATATTCTTTTGGCGAATCTCCTTTCTCACTACCGGTTCAACTTTTATACATTGTTTTTTCAAAGTTTTTAACAAGTCTCGTGTTAATTTTTAGAGCGTTTTCTTTTATATATTCTATTTCTGAGGCCATCTCCAAAGCAAAATAGGCTTCAAGTTTGTGTCTGAAGATGACAACATGAGTTTATAAACCTCCTTTCCGCCATCACTTCTATTTTACGGGTCGACCCGATAGGGGTCTGGTAGTAAAGACTGGGCCAGACTCGTTCTCTCGTTGCAAAAGGCCTTAAACTTGTCCATGTACTAATGACTTCACACAACTTATATTCAAACTCGAAATTATATGTCTCTATTATTGTCAAAGAAATAAACATATTGCTTTAACCAAAAAAAAGAAATAAACATATTGCAACATGAAATTTGTGAAGAAGATTTCATGTGACCTACTTAACTAATTACAAGTTGTTTTGTTTATTGATACGTTTTCCAATTAGGTGGTATCAAACATAGGTATCCAGATTTGAAAATATAATCGATTTGGTAAACAAGAATTCCAACCACTGAAATTTTCTCAAGTCCAACATAATATATACTACACCAACTACCAGTTAGCTTTATGATGACCATTTCTATTTCAGAAATGGTCAATGCCACGGATAGGATTGTTAAGAAGAAAAAAAATCTGATGAGAAATTTCATAAAATAATAAAAAACGGTGTCTCAACACTATTCGGTTCTTTTTTGTCAACGGTAGGACTTAGACTTATTTCACAAATCTAGCTTTGTTTTCTGGTCACACTAACCTGAACAACACACAAACAAAAAGATTTTCTATTAGAATCAATTTATTGATCTATTAAAAAAACAGTTTTCATTTAACTTTGAAACGTCTACAAAACATTACTGCATCATTTATGTGATGCGATGACAAGTTGACTATATTTTAATCGTTACAACTATTCATGAACTTGTTATTAGATTTTTTTTAGATTTAGCTCTTTCCAATTTTCCATAACATAGCTGTCATATTTAATACATAAAACCATTCTTGAGATACTCTTTAGAATTTTGTCCAAAAAAATACTCTTTAGAATATCTCATCAGCACATCATTCATATCACGAAAGCCTGTCAAAAAACTATTAAATGAAAATTTCAAGATATATTATCATAGTTGAGACTGAGAAACCCATTTAAAAATGGTTCTAGATTTTCATTTATTTCTTGTCAAAAAAATGAAAAATTCTCCATCTTCTTCTTGTTGTGTTGTGTCATAATGGTATCTCTTTTTTCTTTGGCCGGCTCTAGAGAGAGATGAAACTCATATGAAAAGCCTCTTATTCAATTCCACCATCTGTCTCTCTCTGTTCAAACCTCAGTTTACGCGTAGAGACCAAAAAGGTACAAAATCTCCAAAAATCCAAAATATATTCACTGAAAAAAAAAAAAGACCAATAATCACATACGACCAATCAGAGAGAAGATGAAGCGATCCATCTCCTTCTTCTCCTCCATCTTCTTCCTCTACCTCGCGGCGGTGACTTCAGATTTAGACTCCGACCGGCGAGCCTTACTCCTCCTCCGCAGCAGCGTCCGCGGCCGCACGCTCCTATGGAACACGACCGCCTCCTCTTCTCCTTGCGACTGGCACGGAGTCCGCTGCGACGCGGGTCGGGTCACCGCCCTCCGGTTACCCGGAACCGGTTTGTTCGGGTCGTTACCGACCGGAGTAATCGGGAACTTGACTCAGCTCCAGACGCTCTCTCTCCGATTCAACTCGCTCTCCGGCCCGATCCCTCCGGACTTCTCCAACCTCGTCCTCCTCCGTTACTTGTATCTCCAAGGTAACGCCTTCTCCGGCGAGATTCCGGAGTTTCTATTCGCGCTTCCGAATTTGATCAGGATTAATCTAGGGGAGAATCGTTTCTCGGGTCGGATCCCGGGTAATGTGAACTCCGCGAGTCGGTTGGTTACGCTCTACTTGGAGAGGAACCAGCTCACGGGTTCGATACCCGAGATCAACATCACTCTTCAGCAGTTTAATGTTTCTTCTAATCAGTTAAACGGTTCGATTCCGGTTTCGTTGTCCGGTTTTCCCCTAACCGCTTTCGAAGGGAACACTCTGTGTGGGAAGCCGTTGAACCCTTGCGAAGACGATGCCGTAAGCCCCAGTTCTCCTCCGCCGGCGCCGGCGGGGAAGAAAGATAGCGACGGGTTATCGACCGGAGCTATCGTCGGAATCGTGGTCGGGTGTGTCGTCGGTTTACTGCTGCTTCTCTTGCTTCTGTTCTGTCTCTGCAGAAAGAGAAAGACGGAGGAGAATGCCCCGCCGAGAAACGTCGAAGCTCCAGTCGCAGCTCCGGCTTCCTCCTCCGCCGCTGTACCTAAGGAAACGGCGGCTAACGTCCCTACGGCGGCGTCGGGGAGCGGTGCGGTGAGTAAGGACTTGATCTTTTTCGTGAAGTCTTTCGGGGAATTTGATTTGGATGGATTGTTGAAAGCTTCGGCTGAGGTTCTTGGGAAAGGAACTGTTGGATCTTCGTATAAGGCGAGCTTTGATCATGGTTTAGTGGTTGCTGTAAAACGGTTGAGAGATGTTGTGGTGCCTGAGAAAGATTTTAGAGAGAGGTTGCAGATTTTGGGATCGATGAGTCATCCCAATCTGGTGACCCTTATCGCTTACTATTTTAGTCGCGACGAGAAGCTTCTTGTCTTTGAGTACATGTCTAGAGGAAGCTTGTCTGCTCTCTTGCACGGTATGTATCGCTGCATTGTTGTGATTGGTTATTGGTTAAGTCATTTGAGCTGGTTTAAATGTATTCACAGGGAACAAAGGAAACGGGAGGACACCGTTGAACTGGGAAACCAGAGCCGGTATAGCATTGGGAGCTGCGAGAGCGATTAGTTACCTGCATTCGCGCGATTCGACAACTTCTCATGGAAACATTAAGTCCTCGAACATTCTCTTGTCTAATTCCTATGAAGCTAAGGTCTCTGATTACGGTCTAGCGCCTATCATCAGCTCCACATCTGCGCCTAACCGTGTAGATGGCTACCGTGCACCTGAAGTCACCGATGCGCGCAAAATCTCCCAGAAAGCTGATGTTTACAGCTTTGGTGTCCTAATACTTGAGCTACTCACAGGTAACAAACTTAAAAGCAGAGTTTTTTGAAATTGTTTTTTAAGGAGTTTTAACATTGTTCATTGTATTGCAGGGAAGTCTCCAACACATCAGCAACTGACCGAAGAAGGTGTAGATTTGCCGAGATGGGTCCAATCCGTTACCGATCAACAGTCACCGTCTGATGTGTTTGATCCAGAGCTCACAAGGTACGAATCCGAGGGCAATGAGAACATTATCCGGCTCCTGAAGATCGGTATGAGCTGTACAGCTCAGTACCCTGATAGTCGTCCTACCATGGCCGATGTAACCAGACTCATCGAGGAGGTTTCGCATTCATCAGGCTCTCCAAACCCGGTATCTGATTGATTATAGTGGGGGGTCTAAATTGATCGAGTTCAAATTGTTTGGGGCTAAATTGCAATTTCTTGAATAGTTTATACGCATTCCCCGCCTTTTTATTTCCTTCTTTGTGCGTGTCCTAGTGTGTTCGTTAATTGTTGAGCCTCAAATTGAGATGAGACTTTGCAGATTTTCTTACTTTCTTTTATATTTTTCTTATTTTCATAATTTTAAAAAAAATGTTCATAAAATTATTTGCTCAAGCCAATTTTTATATAAAGGGTTATTGGTTGTGTGTGAATTTAATGGTTTGTTTTCTTCGTATCTTATCCTACATAAAATAAAAGTCAACAGTCTTTGTTTTAATCGCCGTTCATTTGAATTTGCTAATTATTCGCTGATAACAAGATGATTTTTATTATAATCCATAAAAATAAAACTAAAAAATCATGTATTGGCTATTTCTTCGGACTTCACATGAAAAAAAAGTCAACGACAACGGTGGTCCAGAATCATGTCACGATTGACTGACAGACAGTTCATGTTTCCATTTAATTTGAAGTTTTATAATAATGTGAAGTTGGTAACCACTAACCGTACACCAACAAGGAAATTAAAAAAAAAAACAGAATTAGTCAGAATTATTTGCTGGATATATATAATGATGTTATGTTTGTTTGTGAATATACGTTTTAGTAAATGGATATATACTTATTTACAGTTTGGTTTGGTTTGGAAAACTTTGCAGAATTTATGTATTTATATATCAACATGGCCGATAAATCATGATGCCCACAACTACATTTAAAAAAACTTGGACCAGTTGTTTTATCATACCTAATTCCAAACAAACAAATAAAATCATACCGACTTTCAAAATCTAGTTACTTGGACTTATTATAGAACACAAATCATCTCAATAATCACACACTATAATAGGTTCATGTTGAATGGACACAAAGTATATGGTTTTGAATTACGCATGAACAAATTACTAGTGTTGATTTTTTTTTTTTTTTAAATATATATATACAAGTGTTGACAATGACAATTTCTTTTAGTTAAAACATAAATCGGTAGATATAATTTTTACTTATTATTGAAAAATATTGTGATCTTAACATTGAATTAAATGTTCAAATTCTCCATTCTTTCCATGTGACATATTATTTACACCGATTCACATACAGTGGACACCATTATTTTTTGTTTTCTTGGTCCAGCTCGTGTCCATGTGGACACACATCTACATAAGTACGTATGAAGTATCTATATTGACAATAAAGTTTTCGGCTGGTGGCCCGTAACCATGGACCAATATTCCAATATACTCGTGACATATTCACATACATAGATAGAGTGTGACTGGATAGCATATTTAGAGTAAATAAAGTAAAGTAAATATTTTTTACGAGTTACTCTATTTTCTACCAATCAAGTGAATTTTTTTTTCAACTCATATACTCCAAAAAAGAGTAAATGTAGAGTAATGTTTTACTCTACTCTACAAATAAAAAACTTACCCATAGTTTCACTTTTTTATTTTCTCCTTTTTCAGCTTTTATTTTTTTCACCTTATTACGCCAATAAATACCAGCCAGAGCCGCCATAGATCATCTTTCCTCAAGTGCTACACCTAGATTTTGAACGCGAACCGAATATCATTAGAGCCGGTCATAGACTCATAGATGAAATGAAATATTGTTTTTTTTTGTTGTTGTTGTTGTTGTTAAATTAAAGTGAATTAAAAGACGTAAATGAAAAAAAGAGAGCAAGGCTTCGCGTAATACTCTAAACGGGCCATGATACTAAAGGCCAAGCATAAGATATATAACATCTTAGCACAACAATGGATAAGAGCAAACGAGAAAGTAAAGACAAGTAGAGTCTACTAATTAGCCGACACATATCTAAACGATATAAGTGACTGATGATACAAAGTTTATTTGCTTATAGAAGGAAGTTAAGGGCATTTTGAACGGCCTTCTTTGGTCTTCCAATTGTTGTAACAAGGACAGTTTTGCTTGTTGCCGTAAGTGCCAGAAGGAACACAGAGACATTTGCTACAACATTTAAGGCAAAAGAACATGCATGGCTTCTTGTGTGATGTTGCCGAACAACGGTAGTTACACTTCGGTCTGCAATCTGCGTATGGAGTTTAATTACGTCCAAACCAACACCACAACAAAATAAACAAATCATTGATATATTCATGTTCATATATATCATATAAAATAGCCAAGTCAGTAAATAGTAAGTACATTAAGAGATCCTAAATTCCTAATTAATTCCAACAAAACACATGTTATAATTTTTGCTTGCGTATTTTTAATCAATTAGAGATGTTCAACTTGTGACTTTAGAATAAACATTACTGTGATTACATAGTGTTTTTTTTTTCATACCTTGGGGATGGAGTCTGCCACCGCCACGAGAAGCCTGTAAAAAAAGGCTTGCTTTCAAAATAATGATCGAATTTCACTTCTTTCTTTTTTTTCACTTCTTTCTTTCTTTTGATACAACTAATTATTTCAATGGGAATATAATATGTTTTGACAAGGTTTTATGTATATACCTGAACGAGGTTAGAGACTGACAGCATAGAGAGCAGAGTTAAGAAGAGAAGAGCATATTTGATTGAATTCGCCATTTGTATAACTTGGTTTCGAGCAATTTGATTTTTTTAGAACAAATTAAGTGGGTCAAAGATACTTATAGAGAATAAACAGTGGGAATTTGTTTTCGGAATGACATTTGATAATCCCCATGCTCATGCCGTGATTTTGGGGAATTATTAAGTCACTGTGTTGCTAATTATGCTACTTCTCTGTTTTGCCCCACCGAAAAGTTTATTTCAAAACAATTTCGTTCTAAAATAACAGAGAAATGAATAAAACTTATAAGCTGACAAAAAATAAACTTGTAATTCTTTCATTTTTATTTATGTTATTATTTTACATGACAATCATTTGGCAACCTATACTCTCAAGATAGATCTGAGTTATAAAATAATATTGCATATATAAATTATCAAAAGACCACTAGTGAGCTAAAGTTTTAAGTGATTCAACAAAAATGTATGTAAATTGTGAAGTGCACATAAAAAGACTCAAATTAATTAGTGTAACATAAAAAAATGTGATACTGTTAAAGGCGATGTATAATACTCTTTCTGTTTCATTTTAGTTGTCGTTTTAGGTTTATGCACACATATTAAGAAATCATTTAATTTTGCATATTTCCAAAATAAAAACATCATTACCAATACACCCACATTTCAACTAATAAAAAAATAGACTGAAGAATATTATTAATAATTTTTGTATTAAAATCATAAAACGACACTTATTTTGAAACGAAAATTTTGCTCCAGAACGACAAATGAATCGAAACGGAAGGAAGACTATTTAATTTTGAATTATGTGATATTTTATGGG
Source organism: Brassica nigra (assembly GCA_016432835.1). Taxonomy (NCBI): domain Eukaryota; kingdom Viridiplantae; phylum Streptophyta; class Magnoliopsida; order Brassicales; family Brassicaceae; genus Brassica; species Brassica nigra. The sequence continues at coordinate 483,338 of CM028249.1, forward strand.
TTGGTTTTGATCAACAATCGTCTTTTTATACTTTGAACAAGCTGCCTATGATGCTAATCATGGTCATGTGCACCTTGTTTCCCAATATACTCGAGTGAAATCTGAAGCAATGAGTTATCAGCTCAACAAGAAGAGTTGGGGAAGAAAAACACCAATTATAAAACGGTTATCTACTGAGTATTGTAATCCTTGGCTTCTTCGAGAGAATCCCAGAGCAATTTTGTCATCTCTATATCAGCTTTATTGTGGCATGGCATCGAATGAAGCATGATGGGAACCTACCACATACACACACAAGAATACATATATAATTATATGTATCACTTTCATTATCATAACTACCATGGAAATGCAGCTACTTATAAGTACTACCCCAATAAAAGATTGTGACGGATGGCTGTTTCTCCTATATTCTCAATAGTTACGTCAAGTTTCATATGAAATGCATAGGAAATGCATACGACCTCGCCTCTCTTGGCAACAAGGAAGTGGTCTTTCCATATGCATTTGTGGTCATCGGGTCATAAAAGAGATGTCCTCAAACCGAATTTCCTGCAAAAAATAAAATAAAAGGAAAGTCAGGCAACAAACTAATTAATGGTAAACCAACAAAGCAATAGAACAAATTAAGTAAACTTACATAATCCAAGATGTTGATTTCTGGATTTTCTTGAATCATTTCTCTAATACCCTGTATTATGAACATGTTGAAGGACTAGGTTTGATGGCAGACTAGATCGTAGTCTTTAAAGTATGCTGAGATAACCGACGAAGCAACCTTTTCGGCATCTACATTATAACAACAACCCATTTAAAAATCACAAAATCACTTTGCATATGATTTATTTTGATAGATCTGAATTATAGAATAATATTGCATATGAAAAGTTATCAAAAATCACATTTTAATTAACAAAATTTAATGATTCATTAAAAGAAATGTAAACGGTGAAGTGCACAAGAAAAACACTAAAGTCAAGCAGTAGTATAATAAAGGCTTAAAATGCGAACGAAGTTAAAGGATGACTGTTGATAAATAATATTTTGATTTTGAATATAAGATCTTTGCGGGCCAGTTTCTCTTCAAATACAATCATATCTTTCATATTATCTGGTTTTTTTTTCTTCAGAATATAACACCAAATAGGCAAATACTAAAACAAAAATTATTTAAAGGCATTAATAAATGGACTGGCCCGAATACTCCAAAATCGATGGAATAGAAGGGCCTTACAAAAATGATCTGGCCCAAATATTTCCACAAAAATGCCATTGTGGGCTAAGATACTTTTGAAATTTCATTATCTTATGAATATGATAAAATACGGCCTTAATGTTTTCCCAACTTAAAAATTAGCAAATCAGTCATTTTAAAAAATCATTTGTTTTTAGAATTAAAAAAAAATTAGTTCTATTTTTGGAAAAAAAACAGAGTGCTTTTTGAAAAAAATTCAGAACATAAAAACTCTGAATTAATATGCATTATAAATATGTTTATCAAAAGGCAGAAATCTGATTACTTTTCAAAAACAGAGATGTTTTCATGGCGGTGAAGGTAAAAATATGATTCATCAGTCATCACTGTAAAAATCTTCGGTTTAAAAAGCTATTCTAAAAAACATTGCGTGTTCAATTAAACAACAGCAAAAAAAAACATTCGTCTAAATTAGTTAAATACTATGCGTGTGTATTATACTAATATATGTATGTAAGTATGTCCGTACGTATCTACGAGTAGGAGGTCTAGATAGAGAACCTGGGTGGCTATTTAATACTAGTAGCTGTATTTTTTTAGTATATATATATGACGACGAATACCGAGAGAATCGAGACGCGTACAGATAGGTCCATGGCAGATTCTCCTTGTTGTACCTAGAGAGTGAGTGAGAGATAGAGATAGAGAGAACACGAATCGAATCTGGATATAAGGGTTTTTTCTTAATAGGAGTTGGATAAGCGATAATCGACGAAATGGTAAGTTAGGGTTTTGTTTATCTTCGATTGGCCCATCGGTGATGATTGCCGAGATGCAAATGTTGAGCTTAAATGTTGTGATTATGTGCTCTTATTATGTGATTAATGTTGTTAAATTGCATGATTGAATCGTCTGGGTTTGTGTTCTTAATGATTTTTGCAGTTGGAGTAAAAATCAATTTGGGAGTCTAGCTTGCTCATCAGTTTTGTTTGTGTATGGTAAGATTGTTTATCTTCTTCTCTTAACTTATATTAACGATTGAGTTGCGATGCCCATGCTTTAAGATGGTCTAAGAACAGAGGATAATGTGAATTACATGAAGAATCTTCCTTAGGTAGTAGCACGATTGTTTAGTTGTCTGTCTAGAAAGTCCTTAACTTTTCATGTCAAGCTGCTTCTTTTTTATTATTGCTCACATTCTCTCTTTGTTGTTAAGGCTGATAGAAGAGTTGGGAATCGTTACATTGATCAGAGAGGTCTTGGTAAATTGGAGCCTGGAACTTGTAATGTCTGCTCTGCTTCTTGTTCATCTTGCGTGCATCGTAATGGGGGCTTTGCCGGTTCAATGTCAGAAGAATCTTCGGATGAAAACTCCCACGGTGTAGTGGCCAGCCAGTGTTCTTTCAACGAGGACGATATACTGCGTTCTTCTCGCGTTAATACTCTCGGCAACACTGCTGGTGAAGCCAGCAATTCCACTCATTATACTTCATCTGAGAATTCGGAGAATCTGGATATTGTAAGGTCTTCTTCTGATAATCAAGCCAGAAAAATTCCACGGCAGGGAAAAATCAAAGAAATGTCAGGAGCTGAGGAACCAAACACATCAGCTATGTCTGAGAGTGAGACTGCTGATCCTGAAGGGCAGGAGATTGACGTAAGTCATGCAATTTTGTCTCATATCAGGAAAAATTAGAGTACACCTCTATTTTGTACTTCTGTTTCTGTTTCTTTTTGTTGCAAAATATTTACTTTCATAAATGCAGTGCATAAATGTTCTCTTTGTTGTTGAGCAGGTGAAAATTTGTGACACTTGTGGAGATGCGGGTCGTGAGGATTTACTTGCTATCTGCAGCAGATGCAGTGATGGTGCAGAACACACGTAAGCCTACTTCTGTTCACGGGGAAAAAATGAACAAGTTCTTTTTCTTTGCTAGTGATAGAGTTGCGTTTTCTTACTTTTAGCTATTGCATGCGGGTAATGCTTACAAAAGTTCCAGCGGGTGATTGGGTTTGTGAAGAATGCAAGTTTGCTGAGCAAGCAGAAAAGCGGAAGCGAGGTAAAGCGGACTAATATAACATGCATGATATTAGTCAAAACGATAGCTAAACTTGTATCTAACGAACTTGAGTTGAAACATGCAGAAACTAAGAGAAAACAAGAAATTGAGGCAAATTTGAATACACAGATCCCCAGCAAAAGGCCCATAGATAAACCTGAGGCAGCTCCAGATTCTAAAAGACAAGCAGTTGAGGCTCAAACAGGTTCACCCAAAAGACCTGTTCTCCCCAGAGTGACCGCTTTTTCCCGGGAAACATTTAAGGGCGTAGAGAAGACAACGCGAAAGCTAGCTCATCACTCATCTTTCAATAGCCACTCCAGTGATGACACAGAAAGCACACGATCTACTGACTCACAGCTCCAATCTCCTAAAGGTAGGATATATGATGAAAAAACTCTCAAATTCCTTGTCTAGGTTCTTGTTCTTGATGATTTTTTTCAGGTAGCATAATATTACCTTGTTAACAGCTTGTGCAGGCTCCCTCTTGAAGTCCAAATCTTTTAATTCTTCGAACTCTAGACCAAAAATGAGACCAGTGGATGATGTTAACCCTAAGGAGGGGTTTTCTAGGAATTTAGGTAGATCGATGTCAATTAGATGTATAGACGTAGGGAGCTCTGGTTGCAATGACTCAAAAGTAAAAGGTTCAAAGCAACTGAAAGATCGGAGTACAGAAGCTTACCCTTCGGCATCCAGAGTCGATTTGAAGAGTTTGCAGTCTGATTGTAAAGAAGGTAGCTTGACAAAGAAAGCCAGAAAGCTAAGTCGGAACCGCCTGGAAGATATAGTTGCTTCTGGTACAATTTTCAACAATTACTGTTATATGCTTTTTGTTCTGCAAGTGTACGATTCTCTGCATTTAAAGATATCATGATTGACACCTCGGGATTTGTTTCTCACATATGCAGTTGGGGATGTTGGTAGTCGCCAAAGGTCTGACACTTCTGCTGTTTCGAAAGACTTACCATCTCAAAAAGGTCAGGCGGCTGAACCTGCTGAGACTTCATGTGCCTCTGGAAGCAATCTCTCTACCACGCGTAACATTAAGGAGGATAATAATAAAGGCAATAGGTTGCGAGCAGCGGTTGATGCTGCTCTCCGGAAAAAACCTAGCTTTGGCAAGAACCGTGGATTGGAGCAGTCTGATTTGCCGTCAGTGTCTAATGTGGATTCTAGTTGTGATAGGGCTCTTCAAAATTTTCACTCTAAGGTGCCTATCGTGAGAGATTGGCCTGTGGGATTGCAAGGAGGGAATCCAAATTTACAGACAGACAAGCAGGCGAATGCAGTAAATAGAAAACAGTCTACACTCGCTTGTGATGGTGCCGATGCAATGGCTGCTCCTCAATCTGTAGAGCCTCCAGTTCATTTACATCCTGTAAAGCAGGTCAGGAGAGATTTTCCTGTGGGATTGCAAGGAGGGCAGCCAAATTTACCGACAGACAAGCAGACGATTGCAGTAAACAGAAAGCAGTTTCCACTCGCTAGTGCTAATGCAATGGCTGCTTCTCAATCTGTAGAGCCTGCAGTTCATTTACCGTCTGTAAAACCTGTCATGAGTGATTTGCCTGTGGTTGACCCTTCTGTTCTGTCGACAACCTCAGCAATCCCAGAGCATGAATACATTTGGCAGTATGGTTTTCATTCCTTTTCATTAAGATCTCTTTGATGGATTGATTGTTTTGTTTTAAAACATTATATTTCCTTTGGAACAGAGGGGACATGGAGGTGCAGAAAAACAGAAATCTATTTGCAATGCACTGTGGAATGCAAGCGTATCTATCAACATTAGCATCAACCAAGGTTGCTGAAGTGGTGAACCAATTTCCAGTGAAAGTCACCTTGAATGAAGTACCCAGGCTAAGTACATGGCCTTCGCAGTTTCAAGATAGAGGTGCTAAGGAAGGCCACGTGGCTCTTTTCTTCTTTGCGAAGGACATCGAGAGGTGACTGCATATCATATGGTTATTCATGTTTTCGTTTCTTCAATGCTTTATTTCCTAATCCCCTGACAAAAACGTAATTGTTGCCTATTACCCACAGTTATGAGGAAAGTTACAAGCCCCTGGTAGATAACATGATCCAGAAAGATTTAGCTCTAAAAGGAAGCCTCGAGGGTGTTGAGCTTTTGATTTTTGCGTCCAATCAGCTTCCTCAGAACTGTCAGCGTAAGAACTCTTTACATCGTGAACGTACGTTTTTGCAAGTTTCATTGTTCTCAATAGAGTTGAACTTCTGTATTAAGTGTTTGAAATCTTAGTGATTATATATGTACGTGTCTATAGCTTGTTAGAGGTGCTATATCTTTCGTGTTTGCAGGTTGGAACATGTTCTCTTTCCTTTGGGGTGTATTTCAAGGGAAAAAAGAGAAATGTACTGATCCACTCAAGAACAAACCTCTTCCGGCGTCTAATGTTTTGCCAAATATGGGGAAAATGTTTTCTACAAGTAACAGAGAGTCCTCAATTGACCGCGCATCGAGCAGAATGCAATCGTGCATGAAGGTTGGTTGTTCTAGTCCTCCAATTCATACTTACCATCTATCTCTCGCTCTCTATCTCACCTCTAGTTATGCGGTTCTTTTCTGAATCACATATGTCAGTTTGTTTTTCTGCTCTAGTTATATGTTTATCTTGCTCGTTATCTGTTTTAGTTATTTAAGAATGTTCAAGACCGTTTTAGACAGTTGCTAGGTTTATCTAAACAGCGTGCACATGGATTCATGGGTGTGAACAGGAGAATGATAAAGAGGGTGAAGCGGGCGGTGGAGATAGTGGAGCTGTGGAAGAAACTGAGGAAGGAGAGATAGGTTTTAGCCCACAGTTGAAGGATGAGAAGATTTCAGGTAACAATAAGGGTTTACTTTCGGCTGTAATGAGCCCTGTGGTATGAATCTTCTGTTATTGGAATTGACAGGGCCTAGGAGAGTAAATTCATCTGACATGAGAGTGGAGATGGATAGTATGAATAGTGAAGGGTTGTGTGAAGGACCAGCGAATAAAAAGCTGAAGACAGGCACAGGAGTAGAAACCGAATGTAACATATTCAGGAGGGATACATCTGCTTCAAGAAAATCTGGTCCCCCTCCCCGTGAGGAAGAAACTATGATCAAGAAAAATCCCCATCCAACTGAAAGGGTCGTGTTCCCTTTGGATTTGAATGATGGAAAAGAAGACGATGATGAAATGGTAGACAATAATCCCAGAGCACTAGGCAATGACAAGAACAAACCAAGAACACTTGGTATGGTCCCAAATCTTGAGCTGGCTCTAGGAGAGGATGAAACTACTACCACAGGAGTCGTCTTACCCTTCATGGCTGGACCAAGCGCAACTGAGAAACATAGAAGTAGCAATAGCCAGAAACCAGAAGAAGACGATGCAGCTTCTCTCTCACTATCCTTGTCCTTCTCATCCCTGGAAAAGGAACAACAACGACAAAGACAACAGCAGAATCAGAGACAAGTGTCTGGATATGAACACAAGAAGCAGAATGTGAATACTCCTATGTTTCTCTTCAGAAACTTCCCTGACAGATCATCATAGGATTCGTGAATTCCACTTCTGAGTTGAGAGTTCAATCCTTAACCACTTCTTTAGGGATGTGACAATACCATCAAGAGACATGGGAGAGAGTATCTGCAGTAGCTATAGATCGTATGTTCATATAAATGAACCTTCTTTTTCTTTTAAGAGGGAACCTATCTTTTGGTTTCCTGAAGAAGACTCAACCAAACCAAGGACTCGCAACAACTCTGTACATATGAAGGCGATGCTCAAAAAACAGACGAGAAGAAGTCGGTTTTGTAGACTTTTCTGCTTAACATAAAGTGTGTGTTTATGTCTATTTTTAGCCTCTCTATTTTACTCATGTTCGTTATAGATATACCATCTCAGCGAGCAGCTGACAAGTTTATTCATACATGTAGAGTATGCAGAAGTTCAGAAGAAAGGGTACTAAAGAAAGGGTACAAGTTAGTAAGTTACTAACTATCTCATCTGACGTGAACCATAATGTGGATAAACCAAAAGTGAAATCAAACCGTAAACCGGATTGGTCAAACTCAGTTTAACCGGTTGCCTCTTCATGCAATCGGCTATCTATCGTCAATCAACGTTACACCTAACAAATAAAAGTAAAACAAAAAAAAGTATCTTCTCACTACACTTCTTCCTAATTACAAAAAGAAAGAAAATAATCTGAAAAAAAAAATCAAAGCGAAACCACAGATTCGATTGATATTTTGCTGCTGAAATTCTATTTTTTTCTGGAGAAAAAAATAGAAGATTTCAGTATTTTCTCTGCCATTAGTTTGATTTTTCCGAGGAGGCAAATAAGAAAAAGAAAAATCTGCAGTCCTTTTTCCAATTTATTGCTGTTTATATTATTTAATTAGATGATGTTTGAAGAGATTCTTGCTCTGTTCGTCTCTGCATCAGATGGAAGATAACAATTCTCCCAAGGTACAAATATTTTTTTCTTATGTCACTGATGATTACTGGATTTAGTTTGGCTATAGCCTTTTCTGTTATTCAATCTTGATTATCATATAAAGTTCAGATTTTTCTGGAAAACTCGAGGAATCTTGAAAGTTATAGAAAGTTAAGATGCTTCTTGTTTCCTGGAAATGAAATTATGAGTGATCACTAATATAAATTTGATTTACTCTGTTTTTTTTTTGGAAGAAGGATTACTATAAGATCCTAGAAGTTGATTATGATGCAACTGAGGAGATGCTCAAACTGAATTACCGGAAGCTTGCTTTGGTTAGTAACTATAAAACTCTGTTTTGTTCTTTTTGGATTTAATTCTAAAATTTGATTAGTAAAGTATTTTTGAGATGCTTGCCATAATGCAGAAGTGGCATCCTGATAAGCACAAAGGTGATACTGTGGCTACTTCAAAGTTTCAGGAGATCAATGAAGCTTATAACGGTAAATTTCTTTGCATAAATAGGTTCACTTTGATTTGTTTTTTTCTTTGCATTAGCTTTGAATCAAAACTTATAAATAAAATATAATTTTTCAAAAACTTTACGGTTGAACTTTTGTCTTAATTAAAGGGGTTAGTACATCGATATCTTAATGTAATTTGCTGTAGTTTCTTAATCCTTGCAGTGCTAATGGACCCTGCTTTACGTTTTGAGTATGATTTAACCGGTATATACGAGATTCACAAGTATACTTTGCGGGTATGAAATGTTTTGCTACATTTTAGGATACTGAAACAAATCTGTTTGGGTGCTTGCTTGCGCGTTATTAGTATGTTGAGATTTGTCTGATATTAACGCAGGAGTATCTGGCTAGATTTAAGGGACTGATACTCACTTGCAATGGACTAGGCATCAGTCCCTCCTCATCACCGTGGTACATCTCTTTTACTCAAAAACATTTTTTCTCTGTTTGCTTAACCCGTCTTCATCCAAACCAAACACCTTGATATGTGCAGGACACAACAATTGGCAGATGGCAATAGCACTACAGATGAGCAAGGTTTCGATCTGGTTAACTCCTTTTTTTTGCTTTACACTCGTTAACTCCATTACCAATCAATATAGATTGTTGCAATTCTGTCTCACTTCTTACATTTTCTTTGACAGGCTACTGTGTCATCTGATGCAGAAACAGAGCTTATAAACCTTCGATCTTGAAACTCAAAAGGCATTATTATTATTAGGTCTCCACAAATTTTGATCAGGAGCTGTAATACAGAGGTGTATGCCTTCTGTTCACCCCATTCGACGATATAACAGCTTTTGCAGGATGTTGTGTGTTTTAGAAATATGATGGTATAAAAAAAAAAATGATGGTATACACAACAACAAGAAAACATTGTGTCTAGTCAATCCTTAACCTTCTTTTTTTTTTTTATTCATGGGATATATACAAGAGTACTGCTCTGATTTATAGATTAAACTAACAGAACTATAATAATAATAATAATTTTGCATCATGAAACATCATCTATCATCATAAAAAATGGAAAGAGTATAATACTCTGTATAATGGTTTCATAAAAAGAATAGCAGAGTGAAATCACTAAACAAAAGGTTAAAAGATTTCTAAAGCAACTTTTTGTGTTCATTGTCACTTCGTCCATTGAATCTGCACTAAAATTTTCAGTGAGTCATGCTCTGTGTCCACCGTTGAATGTGCTTAACAGTTCACCATTCACAATCTTGTTTTTCTTTTTTCTTGTTTTTTCCATCGTGGTTTTATATGAAGATAATTACATGCAAGAAACCTTTAACTTTCACTAAATTGTTCTTTAATTAAACATGGAAAATAGAGTTTTAAACTATAGGCTACACTGGAAAATTGTTAATCGCACAAAAGAACATTACAAACGCTAACCTTATTATTAAATAGTTATTAAGAAATATCATATTATTATATTCTTTCTTGATTCAATGGTAGATGAATCAGATGCTGTCAGATTACTTTATGGAACAGACTGCGCTGTGTTAAAAAAGTTGCTAGGAAAGGTACTTTTGATTTACTTTAAACCAAATTTACTTTGCTTTTCTGCTTTCTAAAATAAAAATAGTATAAAGTTAAAAACAAAATATCTCAGGTCTTAGGTAAAAAGAAGTACGGTGCAATTGTACTGCAGCCACGGAACAAAAGTCCAAATTACCTTTAGCTTCTGTTGTGTGTTGTCCAATTTACTCCATTGTTTAATCATTTTTCATCTCTTCGTCTATGTTTTGTCAATCAAAACAAGTATTTACGTGCCTTTTATTCTTTCGTTTATCTTAATATACAAGTTTTATATTCTTATAACATCCAAATAATTTATTTTTAGATGATATTAAAATATGAATCTTCTTAAAAACTTTCCAGATAATAAAGGTTAAATAAAGAATGGCAACTTGGCTGTAATGTGTGGTGATGCTACATTCTGCATCCACAAGTAATCCCAAACACACCAACCTCTCACGCCAATTATTGCTATATTTTTGGTTTTATATCCCAAGAAGTGAATAGATTAAAGCAAAAATATTACATACAAAATTAAAGATTTTTGTTTTGTCTATGACATATGATATGTTGTATGATGTATACGATACGACGTTTGCAGTACTCGTCCATTTAGTGAGCCGAGTGGACCCCCTTTTTTCATTCACATATGGTAACCAGCTAAACACAACTCTTCATTCTAGTTCCATCATAACCAAAATATTTGAGTAAGAATTTGGTGTCAAAGGGACCCCTTATTGGATATTCATAAAACAAGATAAATGATGAAACACTCTAATTAGCATGTATATATTTATAGAAAACGTATTTCAAATTAACATCTACGAAATATTGATATTTATAAACCAAAATTATAACTATGATTGGCCATGTTTTTAAATGTAGTCAAGAAACATACTTATTTGGGATTACACTATTATTATACTTTCAACAACAAAAAATAGAAACCATATGCTATCTTGCAAGTTATAACTAGCAATTTTATTTTTTAAATATGATTAATAATTTTATGCAAAAAAAAAAACAAAATGGGAGAAAATAAAAAATAAAATAATACAATCAGCAGAGGAGAAACAGATCCACTCCTATATAAACGCGTCATCGGCTTTAACCAAATTCCACGCCCTAAAAATCAGAGATTCCAATAACTTCTCTCTCTCTCTCAATACGATTCTGATTCTATTCTCTCAATCATGGGCCACGAAGCAAAGGCCACGGAGACCACCGCCACCAACACCGCGAAGACGACGACGCTGGTGTTCTCGTACGGAACTCTGAAGAGAGGATTCTCGAACCACGTCCTGATGCAAGATCTGATCCGATCCGGCGACGCGTCTTTCAAAGGAGTCTACCAGACTCTCGAGAAATACCCCCTCGTATGCGGTCCCTACCGAGTCCCTTTCCTCCTCAACAAGCCCGGATCGGGTCAACGCGTCACGGGAGAGCTTTACGAGATCTCTCCTCGCGGTCTCTCGCGTCTCGACGAGCTCGAAGGGACCAGCCGTGGACATTACGTCAGACAACCGATCCGTCTCTTGAAGGAAGAGGGAGGAGATCTGGAAACAGAGCAGTCGTCGTCGTCGTCGTGCGTGGTGGAGGCGTATTACGCGCACAAGAGCTACGAGGAGGAGCTGTGGGAGAGGAATAGGAGGAGATCGTTCGGCGCGTACACGGAGAAGGAAGCGCGTGGATACGTGAAGCGGAACGATAGGCCTCAGCATCTTAGCTTCTTGGATCATATCCGTATCTTCGTTTCTTCTCCATGTGACTGATTTTAATTTGCCCTCTCTCTCTCGGGAAAAATGAAAAAAGTAAAGAAAAAAAAAACTAGTTATTACATATTACAAGGGTCCCATCGGTCCTTCGTTTCCGTACTACGGTTGTCCTTTGATCAGGTTCTGTGATTGTTGTTCGGATGTAAAAACAATATAAGTTCTCTATCAGAATAAGCTTTTGGTCGCTCTTGTTTAACTTTATAATCATCAGTCCTCTGCTGAGTAATAAGTCAGTCAGTGTCGTCTAGATTCAGGTTGTCTTATGTTTTGTACCCGAATCAAACATAAATTGTTCTGTCGCAAAACTCATAATTATGAAATCAATTTATCTGATAACAATTTATTAGGTCTATAGAATTATAGATTGACATTTAAACTACTACGCGATGTGAATTTTGATGTCATTCACTACGCAAGAAACCAACTTGCAAATGAGAAAACAAATATTTTAAATTCAACAACTAAAGTAGGTGTGTAAAGTCTCTCGGTGACTCGTGACGATACGACGATGGCAATCTTAGTAATATTTGAAGAGCCCGGTACTTGAATTTAAGACTTTTAATACAACCATTTGCCTTTTTCAAATGGATTAAAACATAACATATTCCAAAGAT
>CM028249.1:546425-715624 GCA_016432835.1 Brassica nigra
TTTATACTCTTTACTTTTTGTTTTAAAATTTAAAATTCTAAACTCTCTTTCATGAAATATAGGAATCATTATAATTTTTTTAACATTTAGTTTAGTAAATTTCTTATACTACCTAAATTAGTGGAATTACCATTATAAAATCTTCATTTTCTAGAGAAATAGAGGCAACAAAGGTTTTAAACATCTTTGACCATCATCTTATGTCAGTGCTCGATGAAACTATACATTAGAACAATATTTTTCATATTTTCAATTTTTTCAAAATCCAGAGTGGGTTAACCCACTTACAAATATTGAGTTTTTAAATTAAGCGTTATACTGAAGTTTATATTCTTTACTTTGGTTTTAAAATTTTAAAACACATTCTACATTTAGTTAACATATTCTAAACTCTCTTTCATGAATTTAGGAATCATTATAATTTTACATTTAGTTTAGTAAAATTTCATATTTTAAATTAGTGGAATTACCATTATAAAATCTTCATTTTCTAGAAATGGAGGAAACAAAGTTCTAAACCTCTTTGACCATCATCTTATGTCAGTTTGATGAAACTATACATTAAGACCAAGATTTTATATTTTTTGAATTTTTTCATCCAGTAGGTTAACCCTTAAAATATTGAGTTTTACTATATATTGAAGTTTATACTCTTTACTTTGTTTTAAAATTTAAAACACATTCTACATTGAATTAGTATTCTAAACTCTCTTTCACGAAATATAGGAATCATTATAATTTTTTTACATTTAGTTTCGTAAAATTAAATATACTACCTAAATTAGTGGAATTACCATTATAAAATCTTTATTTTCAAGAGAAATAGAGGCAACAAAGGTTAAACCTCTTTGACCATCATCTTATGTCAGTGCTCGATGAAATTATACATTAAAACAACATTCTCATATTTTTTTCAAAATCCGTGGGTTAACCCCTTCTAAAATATTGAGTTTTCGGTAAATGCTCTATATATTGAAGTTTATACTCTTTACTTTTGTTTTAAAATTTAAAAACACATTCTACATTGAATTTGGTATTCTTTAACTCTCTTTCATGAAATATAGGAATCATTATAATTTTTTAACATTTAGTTTAGTAAAATTTCATATCTTGCCTAAATTATGCAATTACCATTATAAAATCTTCATTTTCAAAATAGAGAACAAACAAGGTTGACTCTTTGACCATCATCTTATGTCAGTCTCGATGAAATTATACATTAAAACAACATTTTCATATTTTGTTTTTAATCAATTGGGCTAAACCCTTACAAAATATTGAGTTTTAAATTAGCGCTCTATATACTGAAGTTTATATTCTTTACTTTTTTTTTAAAATTTTAAAACACATTCTACATTTGAATTATATTCTAAACTCTCTTTCATCAATATAGAAATCATTATAACTTTTTATTTAGTTTAGTAAAATTTCATATCTGCCTAAATTAGTGGAATTACCATTATAAAATCTTCATTTTCTAGGAAATGGAGGCAACAAAGGTTCTAAACCTCTTTGACCATCATCTTATGTCAGTGCCCGATGAAACTATACATTAAAACCAGATTTTCATATTTTTCAATTTTTTTCAAAATCCGTGGGTTAACCCCTTCTAAAATATTGAGTTTTATATATGAAGTTTATACTCTTTACTTTTGTTTTAAAATTTAAAACACATTCTACACTTGAATTATAGTATTCTAAACTCTCTTTCATGAAATATAGGAATCATTATAATTTTTTAACATTTAGTTTAGTAAAATTTCATATACTGCCTAAATTAGTGAAATTACCATTATAAAATCTTCATTTTCAAGAGAAATAGAGGCAACAAAGGTTCCAAACCTCTTTGACCATCATCTTATGTCAGTGCTCGATGAAACTATACATTAAAACAACATTTTCATATTTTTCAATTTTTTTCAAAATCCGTGGGTTAACCCCTTAAAATATTGAGTTTTGGTAAATCCTCTCATACTGAAGTTTATACTTTTACTTTTGTTTTAAAATTTTAAAACACATTCTACATTTGAATTAACATATTCTAAACTCTCTTTCATGAAATATAGGAATCATTATAATTTTTTAACATTTAGTTTAGTAAAATTTCATATCTTTACTAAATTAGTGGAATTACAATTATAAAATCTTCATTTTCTAGAGAAATAGAGGCAAGGTTCCAAATCTTTGACCATCATCTTATGTCAGTGCTCAGGTTAAATTATACATTAAAACAACATTTTCATATTTTTTAATTTTTCAAAACGTGGGTTAACCCCTTCAAAATATTGAGTTTTCGTAAATGCTCTATATACTGAAGTTTATATATTTACTTTTGTTTTAAAATTTTAAAACACATTTTACATTTGAATTAACGTATTCTATGAAATATAGGAATCATTATAATTTTTAATATTTAGTTTAGTAAAATTTCATATACTAGCTAAATTGGAGGAATGCAATTATAAAATCTTCATTTCTAGAAAAGAAATGTAAAGGTTCCAAACCTCTTGACCATCATCTTATGTCAGTGCTCGATGAAACTATACATTAACCCCTTAAAATATTGAGTTTTTGAGGTAAATGCTCTATATATTGAAGTTTATCTCTTTACTTTTGTTTTAAAATTTAAAACACATTCTGAATTTACGTATTCTAAACTCTCTTTTGAAATATAGGAATCATTATAATTTTAACATTTAGTTTAGTAAATTTCTCTTTAAAATTAGTGGAATTACCATTATAAAATCTTCATTTTCTAGAGAAATAGAGGCAACAAAGGTTCCAAACTCTTTGACCATCATCTTATGTCAGTTCGATGAAACTATACATTAAAACAACATTTTCATATTTTTCAATTTTTTTCAAAATGGTGATTTTACCTTCTAAAATATTGAGTTTTAAATTAAATCTTCTATATATTGAAGTTTATACTCTTTTTTTGTTTTAAAATTTTAAAACACATTCTACATTTGAATTAGCGTATTCTAAACTCTTCATGAAATATAGGAATCATTATAATTTTTAATATTTAGTTTAGTAAAATTTCATATACTGCCTAAATTAGTGGAATTACAATTATAAAATCTTCATTTTCTAGAGAAATAGAGGCAACAAAGGTTCTAAAACTCTTTGACCATCATCTTATGTCAGTCTTTCGATGAAATTATACATTAAAACAACATTTTCATATTTTTAATTTTTTCAAAATCATGGATTAACCTTCTAAAATATTGAGTTTTCGGTAAATGCTCTATATACTGAAGTTAACTATTTAACTTTGTGTTTAAAATATTTTAAAATATGGTAAACAATTATAGAATATTCATATGTATAACTGAAAATAAGTAACCGCACAGGTGTGCAGATCAAGTTTTAATGTGCCAGATATAATAGGTTTTGGGCGTTTAGATTCCAACTGTAACTACTGAATGACAGTAATCACTAATAAAGTACACGGCCGAGCCCAAAACTCGGCTCGGTTTGGGACTAAATGTCTGGGCTGACCCAGATACTACTACCCCTAAGACATGTTTATAGCATGTAGACCAAAGAAAAGATCATATGACAGAAAAATTGTGATTGAACCTTTTAGTTTATTTTAACAAATCCAAAGCTATTAGATAGATGTAGTCTTGAAGCCATAGGTTGTCGAACCATAGGGCCTATACAAAAGGCTTTTTCCGTACTTAAGAAGATTGGTGTGTAGGTAAATCCATTTTGATCATGCGTTTGCGGTTGATTTGAAGCAAGTCTCATCGCTAGTAGAGTAAACGCAGCCATCGTTCGAAAGCTGTTCCAACGCGTCCCTGCCATAGATATTTACAAAGACCAAGCAGTTCTTGTCAAGAAAGATTCCGTATAATGCTGCTAGCTTTGTCAGTGAGAAAAATATGTGAGAGAGAATTGAGAGAGATATACTTGACTTGAAGCAGCGGAATCCTGAGCTCGCGTGCAATCACATCGCAGTGAACTCCAGCTTCAGACCTTCTGATATATATTCAAAACATATATAACCAAATATCAAACTCTAGTTATGTTTTTAGTGTGTGATCGAGTGAAAGAGAAATCCAAAGAAAGAAGTCACTAACTCAAAAATCCATCTTCTGCAACAATTCAGTTTCAAACATCGGCAAAATAAGCGTAGAATGTTGAATGAGTTTTACTTAAAACACTTAACTAAGGTTGGCTCATAGAGACTTTCGAAACCAGTCTAATCATGAGTATTGAAAGTTGAATTGATGATTTCTTTTGGGATGATAGATAAACTTACAGGTGCATAGGTCGATTAAGGTAATTTAAGACTGTCTGCCTCACGCCATGCATTGGATCATTAAACTGGTTCGAGAACTGAAAAAAAAAGATCTTCGATGATTAAAGAGGGCCACAAAAGCATTATAAAAATCTGACTTTAAGATTGGATCTGCCTATTACCTGATTAGATGGACCGGTTTGGAATGGCCTTGCAGGCGTTGGCGTTGTTGAGTATGGCATTTGGGGCCTAGGTGTTTCAGTAGCCTGAGTAACAGAACCACCCTGAAATAATTAAGGTTAGGATATAACATGAAAAATTTTAAGCTGAGGAACAAAAAGCTTTTGAAACAATGGTGAAGGATAGGCTAATACCCGTGGCTTAGTGTTGTACATGTGAACATAGATACACTCGGTAAAGTGGTGTACAATCTCGTTGAAGTCAGTGACAGGCCTGGAAGCATATAATTAGACTCAAGTATATATCTTTAGATTGAGCAAGTTCATTTACTTAGACAAAGAAATATAGAATATGTAACATTTTAAACCACAACGAAATATCATACAGACAAAACAGGAAACTCAAAACTAGAAAGCCGAATGTGATATGGTTTGCTAAAGCAAAGTAATTCACAGAGTGATCGAGTATGTCAAGGGAACAAATGTACCTGACTGAGAAAACATTCATAGATCGCTTCCCCTGAAAACTTTTCAAGTGTCCATGTAGGCGAACATACATTCCCAGCCTGTAGCAGATGTAGAGACTTATCAGAATTTGATACTAAACCAAATCAAAGAATCTACAAGTTGTTCTACAGAAATATACCTGACTGCCTCCATTTCTTCAGTTTCTTGACGTTCATGACACCTGCAGATCAATGTTCTCTATGAATTAGCAAGACATAGTTGAGGTCTTCCTATTAGAATTAGAAGAAAAAAATGAAGTAGGTACCATCTGATACATTCAACGCAGCCAGTACCATCATCAATAACAAAATCGACCTGGGTGATTCTGTTCTCAATTCTAGAAACTCGTCCAACAATTGCAACCTAAGCACATACAACACAAAGCTCAAAATGCTTAACATCAAATCTACAGCACAAACATACTTGACAGCAAGCTCAAGATCACCAAAGTAAAGAATCTACAGATGTACAATCATACTTGACTGAAACTTGACTCAATTGACTCCAAACTTAATCACTAATAGCCAAAATATGCAGCAACAAAACAGAGTAAATGCTGAAAAGAAGAGAAAAGAGCTTACAGTGTTAATATCAACGCCGTCAATGGAGAAATTCGATTCACCATTGGTTGAAACACTGTTCAATTGCTTCAACGTCAGGGGAAGCAAGGTACGTGCATCCCGATTCTGCAAAAACAGATGAAAAAACTCATACAATCATTTTCCCGAGAAACCACTGGAAACCGAATGAATCGGATGCATCAACCACGAAAAATCGAAACGGCACAATGATAACAATAATCTTAAGCGCGATAGATTAGATTTCAATAGCACAAAACGAGGAAGCGATTGATCAAAACTCGTCGAGAGCGAAGAAGATTGAGAGATATCGAAACCTTGAAAGCGGATGAGGATTCAGGCGCTTGCGTATTTCCCTGAGAAGGCATGAAACCGCCGCCGGCGAAAGCGGCGTTGCCGTCAAACTCGCCTCCGTACATGATTTTAGATTCTCTCTCGAAACCCTAATGAAACGCCCGTCGCTTCAGTGGAAGTAATTCGAAACAGCGCTTGAAGATTCTGGAGAATAAAAAATCTCTGCACATTTAGGTCTTAAATAATTATTGTCAACTAATTAATGGAAAATGCGTATATATTTCCCGCTAAAAGTTTCCCATTTCCCCGCAATTGTTTTGAAAGTTTTCTAACTGGTATTTTTTTTTGTTATGTTAAAAAGCATATTTGTAAATTAATATCAATATTTTCGATTTACTTAAACTTTGGTTTATATATATAATATATACTAATTAAATTAATACATGTTTTCGAATCCGATTAACAAGTATTGTTCAAGGTTTACACAATTTTTGTGTGGTTACAAAACAAATATGTGGGTGGGTTACTGGTTAGTAATAACTTGTGATGCTATGTTCAAGTTAACCATAGAAATATATGTTGAGCATTATTTAAGACAGGCTACAAAAAAATTCAATTGTGTTTTAAAAAAAAATCAACCAATCGCCAATGTCTTAAATTTGTTAAATCTGTTTGTTTTTGTCAAAGGTTGTATCAGCTTAGTTTTTTATTATTTATCTTGATAAAGCTTAGTTTGAACCCTGTATTATCTTTAACCTCAAAGTTTTAAAAATTGTAGTTATCGATGATTTAATGATTTGATTTATAAGTTAATTTGTTTACCGTACGAAATTTAATTTTAAAATCCAAAAAAACCATTATCTAAAAAACTGATATGTTTCGGAACATGAATACCCGTATCTAACTAATTATGTAAACAACAAAAAAAAAATTTGTTAACATGTTTGAATTCTTGTTACTATCATTCAAACATCTGAAATTATTATGGTTAGTATGTAAAATAATTGACATCAAATTATTATAGTAAATACAATTAATAAAGTAGTTTGAAATAGTGAAAAATAAATGTAAAAAATGTAATAAAACACTTATAATATCTAAATTTTGTTTTGTATCTGTGTAATAAATAATGTCGAAAAAAAATAATGTCGAAATATTTTGAAAAAGACAATAAATGAAATCACTTAAAGTAAATTAGGTTAGCAATGTTTTTTATATTTTAGCTTAAATATATTATTAATAATTTAATGATAAATACGTTATATAGTTTGGTCGTTATCATCTGCGTATATATCGCACGATACCAATGCTAATCGGGAATTTGTTTAAATTTTACGTGAGTATATATAGTTTTGCTTAATTTGTAGCGAGACAAAAACCTAACCAAGCTTTCAATCATTCTCTCTTGTTGTGGTTCATCAATCGTTTCCTTTATATCTGATATAAACCAAATCATTGTCTTTCTCTCTTGATCTCTCTACTCAAATACGAAAATCCAATTTTGATCAAATCAAATTTGATTTTGTTTTTTTTTTCAGGTTGATCACTGATCCTTAGTAGCAGAAGCAGCAACACCAATCCGAGACAGTGGCTATGGATTCTAAGATTAAGTAAGCGTCTCTTTTCTTCCGAAACAGAACTTCTCTGTAGCACATGACCATTATTTATTCGTCTGATTTTTCTCGTGTATATAATTCTCTGCTGATTCATCTATATTCTTTTAATTACGATTTTATGTTGATTTGTTAGTTTCTGCCTCTATTGATTCAGCTGGTTTAACATAACTAGAGTATGTGTGTGTGTGATAAAGAGACATGAACACTAGTTCACTCCAGATACACAAAAGTAGACAATATTTAATCACTCTGTTTTGGTTAGACTTTTCAAATTGTGTTTGATTTTTCAATCAAAAACGGAAAAGATTCTATTTTTAGCCAATGCTTATATAGTTATTGTGACATGTTTCCTGTTAGCTGATTACCAAAAAAACAGAGATATGTATGCAGTAGTTCATAGTAGCATTCTATATTAATTTTAATGGGCTCAATGTTACTGTACAGTTGAAGCTTCTGTTAGTGTGTTTATTGAGATTTTTTTTTTGCAAGTTTAGTTCATTCTCAGTTGTCTCTGCTCTTGCTTGCCTGATGAGTCTTTTGGTTGTGTTTTTCTGAAGCAGAACTGGTCTATCCGAAACCACTCTGCGCAAATCTCCGAGAGTGACTCGGATAATGAGTAGACCTGAACCTAATTCTCCTTCACCGACCCGTCTTTCCCTTGACCGCTCTCCTGCTAACCCGACGAGGTCTCGTAGGGTTCCAACCCCACCAGAAGTAAGTTTGTCATCTTCTCAGTATCTTTGAGTTCAGTAAGCTTTTGCTTTTGTTGGTCTTAAAAGCTAATGATTATTTGCAGAAAACTCACACACGGGGTGTGGCTGGATCATCAGAGTCATCACAATCTCGGTTGGTCCAACTCAAGGAAGATCTGAGGATAGCGAACGAGCTGATAGTATCCCTCGAGAACGATAAAGCCAAAGCACTCGATGAACTTAAAAAAGTGCGGGAAGAGGAGGTGTACGTGAAGCTGTACGAGGCTTTAGAAGCTCAAAAACGGGCCGAGGATAATCTCGAGATTGAAAAATTCAAGGCCGTCGAGGCAGGAGTGGAGGCTTTTCATAGAAAAGAAGAGGAACTGAAGAAAGAACTGGAGATTGTCAAGAACCAACACGCTTCAGATTCAGCTGTTCGTCTTTTAGTAACCAGGGAGCTGGAGAAAGTAACT
This sequence comes from Brassica nigra, assembly GCA_016432835.1. NCBI lineage: Eukaryota > Viridiplantae > Streptophyta > Magnoliopsida > Brassicales > Brassicaceae > Brassica > Brassica nigra. Next base: position 555,014 of record CM028249.1, read on the forward strand.
CAAGAACTGTCTGCATCCGAAGACGCCAAGAACATCTTGTCATCGGAGTTGAAACGTTTGAAAGCTTTGCTTGGTTCAACACGAGAGAAGGAAACCATCTCCAAGAACCAGATTGCTGTGTTGAGAAGCGAGCTCGAGAAGGCGAGGTGTTTTGAAGCAGAGATTAAAAGACGAGATAAGATCATTGAGAAGCTTGACGGTGAGATAGAAGTTTTGAAGATGGAAAAGTCTTGCGCGCACGGCTCCGCTGACCAGTGGTGTAACAAGGCCGTAGTGTTAGAGAGACAGCTAGAGGAAGCCAACATGATGAAGAGATCCGCCTCTGCATCTCTTGCAACTCTGACAAAAGAGCTAGAAGGAAGCAATAAAAGAGCGCACGCTATGGAGTGTGAGACGACTGATCTCAAGGATAAGGTCAAGCTGATGGCGGCGGTGGGGCTTAAGCAAAGTCAGGATCTTGGGAGATCACAACAGCTGCTAGCGACTGCGGAAGAGTCTTTATCTAAGGCTGAGAAAGAGGCAGAGAAACTGAAGAGTGAGCTTGAAACTGTCAAAGAGGAGAAGAAACAAGCGTCGAGTGAAGCATGCGTGTTGAGAGAGAAGCTGTTGAGTCTAGGTGGTAAGGATTACGAGACGCAAGCTGAGCATTACAAGAAGATGCTTGAAGAGGCGAGGCATGAGATCGATGTGCTTGTCACTGAGGTGGAACAGACCAAGATGAGAGAAGCTGGTTTGGTGAATCACGTGAAGAAGTTTGATGAAGAGGTTTCTTCGATGGGGAAAGAGATGAACAGGTTGGGTAGTTTGGTGAAAAGGACGAAGGAAGAAGCTGATGGAGCGTTGAAGAAAGAGTCTCAGATGAGAGATGATCTCAAAGAAGTGGAAGATGAGGTGATTCGTCTTCAGGAGACACTCAGAGAAGCGAGAGCTGAAAGCTTGAAACTGGATGCTAAAATGCTGGATAAAGAAACAGAGTTTCAAAGCGTTCTTCATGAGAATGATCTACTCAGAGTGAAACAGGATGATTCAATGAAGAAGATCAAGGAGTTAGAGGAAGCGTTGGCCAAGAAAGAAAGGGAGGAAGGTGATGGTGAGCTCAGTGAGAGCGAACAAGACTATGATTTAGTAGAAATCCTTGATGGCGTGAACGTGAAACTTGAGAAGGAGAGAGAAGAGAAAGAAGATTCTCCGGATGGTAATGATGACGATGATGATACAGTTGAAGTTGAATATAGTATGTTGGAAAGTTATCATACTACTGGGAAGAAAGAAGCTTTCCACAAGGGGAAATAAACATCTGTTAGATTACTTGTAGTTTTTTTTTTTTTGGTGGTGTTGTGGAATGTGTGGCTTATTACATATACAGAGGCACACACATCACTCTTCGTAGTTTTTGACTCCATAAGTGTTCTATGTTTCTTTTTCTTTTTTTTTTATGGCTTTTGAAATAGGTTTTTTTGTTCAGTTGGGCTAATGTGATTCTTTTCTTCTTTCGATTATTTTAGCTTACTGTGTTCTTTGTTCTTAGGTCATCAGCAAACTCTGAAACAAAAATATATGTTTATATAAAAGGTTTGTGCTTTTTCTTGCTCATTGGATATCCAGGGATACACACCTTTTAATATTATTGCAAAAGTTAGTAACCAGAAACCAATCGTTGTCCCTTTTGTTTAGAATTCTTCTAGACTAGTCCCTGTTTCTTTGACTTTGAAGAACTTAACTACAAAGAGCTCAACTTTATTTGGTCTCTGAAAAAGTGGTAGGTACCTTGCAATGCAAGTTTCTCACGTTAAGTAACTTTTTGATAAGAGTCTATAAGTCCTTTTTGACTGAACAGTTTCTCAAAGCTAGCAAAACTGATAGTATAACTTTGAATGTGGTCTTAAAGTTATATGTTTCATAATCTTTTGACTTTTAAACGGATAACAAAGTGGAGAAAGGTAAAAAATAGTTGGTTCAAAATAGGGCAAGTCTCTAGTTTAACGAAAGCTTTATTACTAACTGAAGTATACGTAGAAGGTAAAAAAGAGATATGATTGTTCATTTGTTCCATTCATCTTGAATCTACGTATAGAGAAATAAAGGAACGTAGTTATTTGGTTTTTATAATTAAACAATAAAACTGGACCGACTCATTATTCTTGATGTTGCGTAATCAAATCAGATACATATGAATGTATTTAGTTACAACGTATATGAATTTATTTTTTAGTTAGCTATAACTTCTTGATCAACCAAAACAGCTATAACTAAAAAAAAATTGAGATCTGATTTGATTATAATGATGAGATCATAAGGTACGTCCTTGGTCCTGGTTAGGTACGTACGCTAAAATGTGTACTTCTCCAAGAACAGAAGAATTGGATTCATGTGTATACGTGATATACAAATTTTAAAGCTACTACTTCTGTTCTTATGGAGATTAGAGATAACCTTTAGGGGTTTTGAGCCAAAAGCATTTTAATTTAAACTTATAATTGGGTTTTATGAATTCATATAGTGGCTTAATTAGGAATCTGTTGCTTTGAATTCATTTCAGTGACCAAACATATAAGCGTCATAAGTTCAGTCTGGTTTCGTCCACTAGTGACAGTGCATAAAAAAACGTTCTCTAAATCCTTAACGTGACGTTACATTGCATGGCTCGTAATAGATAATTGAACATTTTATGATAATTAAGTTTATTAATTACTATTTAAGTTATGTTGTATTACGCTTTGGGAACTACGAGCATTGAAGCAAAATACAGTCAGGTTTTAGCTTGCGTAAGTGTATTATTTCTTTTCCCTTTTCTTTTAGCAAATATTCAAGGTCCAATTATGTGTATACATATATAATAATACACAAATTATACTTGATTCTATATATATGTGCCGTGTCCATGTACGTATTTTAGAGCATATAAAAAGAGCTAACGTCCGTATTTATAATTTATGGTGTTCGTTTGTGCATTAGAGAGAAAATTACTATAGGGATTAGGATAATTTACTTTGTCATTTTATTAATTTGAGTAAGAAAAAAAAATTGAGGATATCTTAGTTTTAGCACTAATTATTTCGGAAACCTTTCTTCTTTGTGAATTACAAAGGGACATTCTTGTTATCAAAGATATATGTAGCTTCAAACTTCAAAGCTTACTATTTTTCCATCAAAATTCAAAGCTTACTAATTTATTCCAGCACACACACTGACACATTACACATATCAGTCAGTCGAGTACATATTGAAAAATAGTTGGATTGTAATGGGCCTCTTATGTTTTTTTTTTTTGAACGGGTCTCTTATGTTAAAACTAGATTAACCTCCATAATCAAAACCGGTATATATATGATGTTTTATTTTTGGTAATCATGTTAAATTCATGTTATATATATGATGGGTTCTTCTGTTAAAACACGTTTATATATATACTCGTTTAACCAAACAAATATATATATATATATTTTTAACCAAACAAATATTTACTTTCGGGATGCCAAACGTTTGATTAAATTTCAGGATGCTATATATGTTTTAAGTACATCTTCTGAACTGATGTCAACAAAATCTATATATATACAATTACGCCACGTACAAAACTTTACGTACAAAGATCAAGAATAAAAGCAAAAATTCAGTCAAAAAAAAGGTTCAAGAATAAAAATAGTAGTCAGGAAAGGCTAGGGGACTGACTTTGAGGGTCTCGTGGGCTTGTATGATCTCAAACAAAATAGTTTGCGTGCCCTGGTGTGCTTAAAACTAGATTTATACCAATAATGAACAACCATATCGAGACTTGGTTAAATTTAGTTGTGTACCTAATAGTTCAGATGTGTCATTGGTTGACCAATGACTAGTAATCCATACTATTGTATATACATTGCCTGGGTCAACGTACCATTATATATTATATTTTGAAAATTTAAATAATTATACCAATAGCGCATAAACATACACGGTTCACACGTCCCATATAATGTGTTACTCAACATAAGTTATTCGATGACAAATAAAAAGATAAATTATTTAGGACATGTTTTTTCGTGGAAACCTACTCAAGATAGTGGTTCGAACTGAGTTCCACGGAAATTCGATCAAATATGCAAAACTTCTATATATGAAAATAGTAGAAATATAATATATGATAAGACTGGAGATACATAATAAATAAGGTTTACCGCTAACATTTAAATATATAGTTTTAACAAAATAAACATATATGGTGCAATAACAAATAGAAGTAACTTATATTTACTTATCAAAAAGAAAAAAAAAAAGAGTAACTTTTGATCTTATATAATTCGTTTTTTAACCAAAATTCAAAATCAACAACGAGAAGTCGAGAACTATAGTAAGATTGTAAATATCGGAATGAAATGTAAACAGAAAAATATATGTCAATGACATTTATGCCAAATTTAATGACTAGTGTAAATATTTATAATAAATTCTATTATTAAATATATCTATTATCATATGAACGAATACGAGAGTTATAGTCTATTTCTTATTTGAATATTTAGCTTTTATCCTGAATTATTTTTTAGATGCTTTACATTGTCAACATGAATTAGTTGCAGCAACTTTTATCTGACACATTGCTTCACAAACTTAAACATCTTCTTCTTCTCCTCCTCCTCGTTCTTTCTTCTAGCTTTCACCAAGGGCATTTTCGTTATATTGTTCTTTGATAGGATTAAATCATTAAAGTCAAAAGGACATGTCATGAAAGCTATGTAAGATCTCCTTGTTCCGACAAGACACAAGACAAAGACGAAAGCCTCTTCCATGTGTCTATATATAAACCAAAGAACAAAGCACTTACCCTCATTAACCAAGCCTTCCCCATTCCTCTCCCTCTCTTAAAATTCTTTCATTCTTACAGGTATTTAACATACACATATACATAATGATACTTACTTGAAAGGTCTCCTATGTAATCATAAATCCGATTTTTAATATAAAAAGTATGTTTACTAACTTGATATACTATAACGGAGATTATATTTTTTTAAGATTTTTTTTTATAGTTTTAATGTATATTAAGTCTGCTCATTGGTTATCTAATAGATGTCAAAATGCTTTTCAATTTACAGATTCATATAATACAAGCTATAGTAAAATGGGAAGATCACCGTGTTGCGACGAGAGTGGGCTAAAGAAAGGGCCATGGACGCCAGAAGAAGATCAGAAACTTATAAATCACATACGAAAACACGGTCATGGAAGCTGGAGAGCTCTTCCAAAGCAAGCTGGTTTAAACCGGTGTGGGAAGAGTTGCAGATTGAGATGGACTAATTACTTGAGACCAGATATTAAAAGAGGAAACTTCACTGCTGAGGAAGACCAAACCATCATCAACCTTCATTCTCTTCTTGGAAACAAGTAACTAAATTTAATTTTCTCACAAAGAGACAAGTAATTTTTTTAAGTTTATATTTTAATTGCTTCAATTATCATATATGAGATAAGACTTAAGAGCAAGAATAACACAGGAGCTGACAAAAAAAAAGCAAGAATAACACAGGAACATATCAAAATTTCTATACCAAACAAGTTTTAGAAAATTTCTATACCAAACGAGTTTCACCAAATGTATTCTATACGTTTTTCTTTGAGAAATTTGTGTGTTAATACGTTTTTTTGCCTGTTTCATAATGAGTGTTTTATTTTGGCTAATTATATTTTGAAACAAGTTCACATGAAAAATAAATGAAAAGAACAGAAAAAGCTTTAATTTGGTAGTGTGGGTACTATATATTCTTCTAACGTGTCTTTGATTATATATATATATGAATTATACTAACTAAAATTTAATACATGTTTTGCTAAATAATTAACTAATTTTAATATTTTTATGCTTTCCAAGATCTTAATCTATCTGTCACTACTATATAGTCTAAAATTGTATGTTTTATACACGTACATATGCGCTAGTACACTGATTTGGTTAGTTGAGGTATAAAATCATACATATGCAAACACTGGGTTTTTGTAGGTGCATGCATACGTATAAGGCTTAACTAACCCCACCAAATAATATATTATGAATTAAACTAATTATTTATTACATATATCTTGAAGGTGGTCGTCCATAGCTGGTCATCTTCCTGGAAGAACTGATAACGAAATAAAAAACTATTGGAACACGCATCTTAGAAAGAAACTTCTTCAGATGGGTATCGATCCCGTGACCCACAGGCCAAGAACCGACCATCTAAATGTTCTAGCTGCTCTACCGCAAATTCTAGCTGCCGCAAATTTCAATAACCTCTGGACTCTAAATCAAAACATACAACTGGATGCAACAAGTGTTGCAAAAGCCCAATTGTTACATAGTATGATTCAAGTCCTCAACCATACCTCTTCTTCTTTCCTTGACATTCATCACACCAACAGTAACATCTTTGGCCATTCTTCTTTCTTTGAGAACCGACCAAATATAAGTGAAAATCTCTATGATCCGACCCAAAGGCTCTCTCACAATGATCACCAGCCAGTAGATTCGTTTTCTAGCCCGATCGGAGTATTTTCTCATCAAGATGATCAAGATATGATTCCTCCACTAGTTTCGGCCTCTCTTGATGAGTCTAAGCAAACCCAAATGATGATCAAGAACAAGGAGATTTTGAAGCATAATGATCATACTTCAAATCCTTCATCGACCTCAACGTTCACACAAGACCATCAGCCATGGTGTGACATAATTGATCATGAAACAAGTGATTCTTATTGGAAAGAAATCATAGAGTAAGTTAGATTACCTAAACATTTGCACACACATATATTTATCATTTTAATGTTGAATGTGAGTTCTTAAAAGTGTTTTTTTTTTGCAGGCAAACTTGTTCGGAGCCTTGGCCGTTTCGTGAATAGAGACGAAAGAGACTCACTAGCATTTTTTCTGTGGATATATAGTTACATATTTATTGTTAAATATCTTAAATTTTCTTTCTTATATTTCGACGAGGTATACAAAACATTGATACTGTACAAAACTGATATCATACTTTGCATTATTTTCTGTAATTCTCTTTGGAAGTATGTCTTGATTAGTACTAGTTCTCCACGTATAACTGTAAAGTAGATAAATTAGTTCATGATTTAAATGACTATATATAAAGATAATGTATCTTCATTTAAATTATAAATTGATCTTTTTCATTCATATCTTTCATATCAAATTAAGAAAATTAGTAATTTTTTATTTTTATCCTTATTAGATATTATATTTTGTTCAAATTTATTAACTAATGAACTAAAAGTAAGAGCAATTTGGATGGTTATTTTAAATATGTATGAAAAATGTATAACAACATTTATAATAAAAAATATTTAAAAGCCAGAATTATATTAATACGAAACGTAGGGAGTAATATTTCACTTAAGTAAAAAAATTCTAACTAATGGAAATTTGGGTCTATGTTTATTGAAATAATTACATGGTCTAAATATAGTGATGACTTTGCAAAACCAAAGAAAATTTGAAGATGAACTATATATAATTTTTGCAAATAATGGTAAAAAGCTTTGTTTAGTCTTGTCTAATATATCTTAATGATTAAGTACTACATAAATCTTTAATAAGCAAGAAGAAGAAGAAAAAGCTAAAATCCTAATACATGAACAAGGATGACTGTGGATATATAACGTGAAACCCCGTTTGAGATAAATACCAAGAACATAGACAATCATGAAATCTTTTCTCTTGGTTCATTGATCCTTATGAGTTTATGTTTATCTGAGTTCTTACTGGTTATAGTTGAATAAAAACTTTGAATTGTTGAAACATGATGCTCTTTTTCATACAGAACATTAGGCCAGCATAAACATATGTCCCTTTGATTAAGTAACTGTCCCTCTAATCAGTCTCTTCATGAGAATCTATATTTTAATCGTATGAACATAAAGATGATTTCATTCTATATTTTGGATTATTACAAAATAAGAGATGATATATACCTTGATAAAAGAAAAAAGTTATATGTTTTGTGGAAAACATTGTAAAATAGCTTTATATAATTAATTCACAAATCATTATAAGGGGTTTTCATATTAGGTCGTAGTTAGGATCATAAAAATGAGATTAACGTTAGTTACATGTTGTTTTTTCCTATATTGTTCACTTTTTATTTGTTTTTATAATTTTACTTGATTTTCAAACAACAAAATTTATAAGAGTTACAAAGAAAAATATATGGTTTTATTTAACAAGATTCATGTGCAGTTATGTTTTATATTCGATAGACTAAAAACAATGCTAAACAAACACTTGTTAGAACAATCCAAGATATCACATTAGAGTGTTTTTATACAATATTAGAGTTATGAAAACAAATAAGTAATGAAAATTGATTAAATTTATATAATTAGAATAGTATAACAAACCATTATTTCATAATACATCATATAACATAACAAAAGATTCAATCAAGATAACTAAATCGCGTAATCATGATGAAGGAGTTTCAACTTCAGCAGAACATCTGTTCCAAACCTCATTAATTTTGAAAGAAACTTTAGAAGAAAAGCGTTTGAGTTGATACAGTCGAAACAACAACTTATTAACTTCCATGTGGCATTCTTTTCCACCTCTTACTACCTTCAGACAACACTCTCTCGAAACAGGTTCATTCGTAAGAATCTCTTTAAGAACATCGTCACCACATTTTCCAATACCAATGGACATCATCTTGCGCATGCAGGTTTCGAGATATGTTTTGTATTTTGGTGGGAGGTTCTCTGCCATATCAATATTGTACTCTTCCGAAGTCGGTGATGTCGCATCCAATGTATCAAAATCGCGACCAGGATTGACCAGTGGTTCTTCGTCAACATCCTCTTGACCCAAACTTGGATACATATATGATACTAAGGTGGTGGTTATGAAAAATGCTATGAAAATTGTCTTAGTCTTCATTCTGTATGATTAGTTTTTAACTTCTTTTTTGAATTGTTTTTTTTTCCTGTTACCATGATTTATAAGTGTATCTATTTATAGTAATCAAGTGGTTTTGAAATGTTATTTATGGTGATTTGTATTAATTAGCAAAATAACATTTTTAGTTGTTTTGCAACAACATAATTTCTTTATTAATTTAATTAGCTCTAAGAGTAACATTTTAAAATTGATTTCTATGTTTCAGGCATTGATTATTAATTAAATACTCACTATTAAATACTCACTATGTTTCATGTGTCTTTAAAGTTTTTGCATACAAATTAAAAAATTAGTAATTTTGGTTTTATACTTATTAAATATAATATTTTGTTTGAATTTATTAATTAATGAACTAAAAAGAGCAAATTGAAAAGTTAGTTTAAATATGTTTGAAAAATGTATAATGACACTTAATAAAAACATCTAAAAACAGAAATACATTTAATATGAAACGTAGAGAGTAATATTTCACTTAAGTAAAAAATTGTAACTGATGGAAACTTGGATATATGTTTCTTGAAATAATTTACATGGTCTAAATATAGTGATGAGTTTGCAAAACCAAAGAAAATTTGTAGATGAAGTATTTATGATTTTGCAAAGAATTGTAAAGAGTTTTGTCTACTACTCTTGTCTAATAGATCTTTATGATTAAGTACTACATAGATTTCTTAACAAGCAAGCAAGAAGAAGAAGAAGCAGAAACATGAACAAGGATGACAGTGGATATATAACTTGAAAACCGTTTAAGATAAATATCAAAAACATATACAATCATGAAATTTTTTCTCTTGTTTTGTTGATCTCTCTGAATTTATGTTTATATGAGTTCTTACTAGTTATAGTTGAATAAAAACTTATGAATTTTGAAACATGATACTCTTTTTCATATAGAGCATTAGGCCATCAAGCAAAAACATATTGTTCCTTTGATCAAGTAAATGTCCCTCTGATCAGTCTCCTCCTGAAAATCTATATGTTGATCCTTTGAATACAATAAGAATTTCATTCTATATGTGGATTATTAAAAAAGAAAAGATATATATACCTTGAAAAAAACAAAGAAGTTATATGTTCTGTGGAAAATATTGTAAAAGAGTATTAGATAATTAATTCACAAATCATTACAAGAAGTTTCATATTATATCATAGCTAGGATCATAAAAATGAGATTAAAGTTTTTGTTTCACAAAAAAAAAAAGTTACATATTGATTTTTTCCTATATTGTTCTCTCAGTTTTATTTGTTTTTATAAATTTACTTGATTTTCAAACAACAAAATTCATATCTTAACAGTGGTTTTTTTTTTGCAGGCAAACTTGTTCGGAGCCTTGACCGTTTCGTGAATAGAGACGAAAGTGACTCACTAGCATTTTTTCTGTGGATATATATATATTTACATATTTATTGTTAAATATCTTGAATTTTCTTTCTTATCTTTCGACCACGTATACAAAACGTTGATACTGTACAAAATTGATATCATACTTTGTATTATTTCCTGTAATTCTTTTTGGAAGTATGTCTTGATTAGTACTAGTTCTCCATGTATAAGAGCTTACAACTCTAGAGTAGATAAATTAGTTCATGATTTAAATGACTGTTAAGATATTGTTTCTTCGTTTATATTATAAGTCGATTTTTTTCTTTCATATCTTTATAAGTTTCAAATTTAGTTGGAGATGGTTAAGAAGAAATGAGCTAATTGAGTCTAGAAAGTGACACAATCTTAATTTCATTTGACTTTAAGAGGACACAAAAGAAATGTACAAGTATTAAAAGAAAAGTACAAGTACGATTAATAGTTCTTTTTTGGTATAAATGTTAAATATTATTACCAGATTTTTCTTTTTGACAGAAGTACCAAATTGACAAAGAACAGAAGATGCAGAAAATAACTAAACACATACTAAATTTCTAAGACTCAATCTAAGCTTAGCAAAGACCAACTACAAGCAGAACATCAACCTAGAGGATACAACAGATTTGGAACAACCACTTGCCACAAAAGAGAAACCGCGTTAAGTCCGAGAGCAGAGTGTGGAGCCCGGTAGAATTCAGCAGTACCCGATGAACAGCTCTAAAAAGATTGGCTCCTCAAGAACAGCTTGTGAGAGACCTCTTACGCTGCAGCCACCATATGGAAAGAACACCCGAGCAAGCACCCGCTCAGACAGAAGATGAGCATATAATTAAACATCATACATCTCACAATGTCGCCACGATTATATTTCAAAAATGCAAGTATATACAAAAATATGGTATACAAAACGTATTTCATATTCAAATCTCGAGTGAGTAAGCGCAACACACAAATACTATTAGTGCGTTTAGTGAGGTTACTAGTTTGCATATAGTCATCTAACATTCCAATTTTTTGTATTTAGTATTTTACATATGGATTTTTGAGCACTGAGTCTGAGTGGCTCTTTTGGTCTAACAGAACAAGTCAAGTTTGATTTCATTTTGGTTTTATTTTATAAAATTAAGCAAATTTTGTATAATTACCCACGTTTATTTTCAGTTTGATTCAGTTAAGAACATATGTTTTGCATCGACCATTGTATTCACATTTTCCAAAAGAGCTGTCATCTGCTTTTATTGGGTAAGATGGAATATTTTTTTTTAATTATAAGATGGAATATTTATTTGTAAGAAAAATGTTTAATTTAAAGTAAAAAACTTTATAGTCAAAGCAAAACATGACATTAGAATACATAATTCAAATTAAACACTCAAGTTACTTTTAGTGTTAAAGATTGTGACAGGGGAGTCATAAATCGGAGAAACGTGTGTTATACAAACACTAATGCTGCTAAAATATTCTCAAGAAAGTAGAAACCTATACGTTTAGACTGTAAAGCCTGTTTGGTTAGTCGGTCGCATTATTCTTTTATTAATAATTAATTATTTCCGAAATCAACACTAAGCTTTGCTTTTGCATAACGATTTGCGAGAAATATGAAATATTGTATCACACATGCAAGAAAAATTGCCGAGAACGAAAATAGAAACCGCAAACAAAAGTAGACTAATTCCATTAATTCCAAAAAAAAATTTACCATTTGACATGAATAGAATGGAATACTCATTCCATCAATTCTACAAGAAAATAGGTAAAATATAAAAAAAGAATGATTCCAAAATAAATTTGATTATGAATCAATGGAATGAATTTCATTCCATTTTTGCTGTATTATATTTCTATTATTCCATTTATTTTAATTCCATCAATTCCATATTTTTTCTACCAGTCTACATCTAAAACATCCACGCACAGTAAATGATATCGATCAACTAAAACCAAGTCAATAAAGAAAAATAGTTTAATCTTATTCTAATATACTTTCATTCTTATTATTAAAAAAATCATACAAAACTATAAACCGAGTAAGCCCAAACAAACGTTCACAATTACAACTCATCAAACTCCAAACGCATGTATCACTTTGATGAAAACAACGGGCTTGGTTTGATTATAGTTTCCGTATACCTATAAGATGACAATGTGACAACTATCTCTGTAACGATCCTTATTTAGTGTATTTTCAAAGTAGACTTTTTAACCTCTTATCCATTGACTGGATTAACCGTTTAAAACATCCCATTGAATACTGGTATTGAATTTGATCCAGAAAAAGAATACTAGTATTGAATATTTACAATGTCTGCAGATATAATATCATTCATAAAAAATCAAGATCCAAGAAATTCAATTTTGCTAAAATGGTGAAAACCGATTGACGTATACAATAATAACAAAGATTACATAGGAGTCCAGCAAGATTTGGTCTTAGGGTCCCAAACAGAAGGAATCAAGAACTTCAAATGGTTGATTCCATGTGAATTAAAGGCTCCACCAGTAACCGGACCAACTCGGATTTTTCCAGTAAAACCTGGAAAGCTCCGGATCCAAAAACCCGAGTGCACTTGGTTGCAGGGTCCACGATATACACCGAAGCGCTGTGGTTTACTTCGACGTTATAAGGTGGCTCAGATATGAACAAAAATTCGGTTAGAGCTGGATTGGTGGCTACGTCTGCTAAACCGGTGCCTAGCTGAATAACCAATGCATCGGCTCCTATTTCACCACTTGGCGGTTGATAGGTCATGCCATGTGGACCTTTGTTGGCAATGTGGAAAGGCCAAGTGCATTCTCCGGGACATTGCACCTCCGGGTTTCTCACCACTATGTACGGTTGTTGTTTCTTTTTACCTGCATGGCATTTTGTGTTTATCACGTTAGATAGTTTTTTTAAAAATTATTTTTTAAGTAAATAATACTCTTTGTTTCCAAAAGTCAATTAGATTAATTCTCCAATATAATGCGACTAACGAGGAGAAAATCAAACCTTTAATACTACCATTGATGGTAAGGGCGTGCGGTTGGCAGGGTCAGGCAAGTTTTGTTACAAAGCCCTATCCCGTGAGCCCTAACTTGTGATGCAAGTAATACCACGGGCACCACTTTCGACATGTTTCCTACGGCCGATTCAGCCAGTTTCTCACTATTATCGATTGTCAAATCATTTCCAAACCTCATCTTCTCATCTACGTAACTACGTACTACCTTTACCTTAATCCTCGGAGCTACGGTTCTGCTACTCTTCTATTCTGTCGGTAAATCTCCTTGATCGCATACCTCTCTTGATAACCCTCCGCCACTTTACACCACGCTGATACCTTGGTAGGGGCGGCTTAATAGGGAGGGCGACCGCCCCGGGGCTAGTCTAACTCTAGTAATATTAGGGGTCTTAGATTCTTACAATTGGCATATTTGATCCATTTAGACATCATAAAACATGATATTTCTACTTCTCCAGTTAAAATACCAAATAGAAATGTGAGTATGTTGTGATGCTTGAGTCAAAATGTTTTTAGTTATAAAATTAGCTAGTCGTAAGGTCCTAAAATTTTTTTTGCCTAAGGGCCCTTTGTATTTTGTAATATTGAGCCGGCGCTGTACCTTGGGATCAAGACCTTCCTTGGCGTCGAAGTTAAGCGATTCTATGAAGTCGTGTACCCTCTCTTTTTGGACCGGCGTGAATTGTCCGTACCAGAGTAAAGAGAGATCTAAAGTTCCGTTTGGAATCTGCGGAATGTAATGACCGATAAGGAGGAAGAAGACGTCAGTGCCTCCACCTTAAGAAAATTTTCTTTTCTTTTGGCCTTGCATGAGGTTTTTTTTTTTTGGGAGGAAGTATACATTTATTGTTTAAGCTATTTTTTGTCATCAAAAGGTGGTTATATTTTTCTTCTGTATAATGGCCACTGAAGCAAACTAGTAGCTATTTTTTCAGCAAAGCTAACTATTTTAAAGATGGGTGGTAAAAAAGATCTAGGAACACCTCTAACACTCTGTTATAGGTCTGAGCGTTTTTATCTCAACCCGAAGTACATACCTAAATCCGAACCGGAAAAACCGAAATCGAATCCGAACTGTTATGGAAAAATATCCGAACGGGACTTATGAGCTTAGTACTTTGGAGTTTGGTTATAATCCGAACCGAACCGAAATCCGAATTAGGATCCGAAAATATCTGAAATTAGTTAAATATGTTAACATTTCTATATATTTTAAGGTGATTTAGATATTTTAGAGTATTTAAAATATTTTTGTATTTTGTTTTATTTGTTATTTTTTAATTTTTTTTGCTAATTTAGATAGTTTAACTAATAATTAACGAGATTTGTAAATAATTTATATATTTTGAAAAGAAAATTTGTCAATTTTTTAGGTTTAAAAAAAGTATTTTTTGGACGATTTTAAACATTGGTTACATCTGATCCGAACCAAACTCGGAAGGAACCGAACCGAACCCGATCTGATAATTAGTAAAACCCAAATGGTACTTCTGAGCATAACACCGAAAATCCAAAAATCCGAATCAACCGGACCGATACCGAACGGGCCACCGAACGCCCAGGCCTACTCTGTTAACACGTAACGCTGATGACTTGATGAGCATATACAACCGAACCAGATCACTGGATCCGACCCGTTGACTTAATCGGATCCTGGTAGATGTTGCCAACCTAGAGCTGCGTGGGTTTGAATTTTGATTGGGTAAATTTGCTTCGCGAGAAGGAATCAGGGAACGAGTTTCGAGTTTCGAACAGAGTGAAAAAGGTACTACAGTACCTACTAACTTTGCCCCCTCCTCTGCCTCTAGGGGCTTTTCTCGATTGAAGTGAAGCATCTTGGCTCACGTGCCTGTTTGTAGCAGACAAACACACATGCCGCGCCTCTTTTACAAGAAGTTATGTTATGTAATGAAAAACATTCGATAGGAGACAGCTATACGATTATATACTACTATATCAAGTCTTAGGAAATTACACGACTTTTGTGGTTATTTGTCATCATATTTCTCATTCACATTAACTGAAAAGTCCTTGCTCAATCAAATACTCCCTCAATTTATAATAGATACCTCTTTAGAAATAGACACATAATTTTTTTTTTTAAATTAATTTAATATTTTCTAACAAAAACATTATTAATTATTCAACTAACCATAATTTGACTAATAATAAACTAAATTTCATAATATTACTAGTCATACAATATAAATTTTATATTAAATTAAAAACGTCATTTAGTTTAGAACAAAAAAAATTCTATAACTCTTAAGTATATTTAAAAACGGAAGGAATAATAAATTGGACTAAATAAAGTCATGTACAATGATGAGATGATAATTCCCATCTCTTGTTTTCTTTTATTTTAGTTAGTTAGTCCAATACAGACATTTTTCTTCCTAAATCATAGTAACTAAATATCTAAAAAAATTTAGTCGAAAAAAACTAAATATCTAAAAAATAAATGAGTTTTTGTAAAATGGGAGTATTGGCCTTTCACAGCGTTGAGCAAGTAGCAGAGCAAAAACGCGAATATAACTCTGCGAACAGATTCCAATAACTCAACGCGAGTCTAAAGTGCCAGACGTATGAAAAAGCTTAGGGCCAGCCAGATACCTTCTTAAGGAAATAAAAAGACCAGGTACGTTAGTGAATATTAAAAGGCCCAAGTACGTTATCTCAGTGGCCCACGTGTATTTCTTATCTAAAAAGCAATTACTATTTTCTTAAATGTAAATCAGACGGTCAATAAAGAATCAGATCAACGGTTTAAAACGCGAGTCCTTGAGAAACTCCACCGCTTTCCAGAAACAGGTTCCAGTTTATAAATAAAAGTGAAGCAGAGGACAGTCTTTAGTTGCAGACTTAAAAAAAATAATACTAATAGTGTAGTAGAAGAAGAACCTCTCTCTCTCTCTCTCTCTAACATCTTCTGGGATTAGAAATGGGATCGGTTAGCGAATCTGTACCTACGGCGAACTCTTCTACAACGACGGTGGTGATGAGCTCTATTCCGCCGTTTCTGAGCAAGACTTACGACATGGTCGACGATCCATCGACCGACGAGGTGGTTTCTTGGAGCAGCGGGAGCAACAGCTTCGTCGTGTGGAACGTGCCTGAGTTCTCCAAACAGTTTCTACCGAAGTACTTCAAGCACAACAACTTCTCCAGCTTTGTCAGACAGCTCAACACTTATGTAGGCTTCTCTATCCATTGTCTTTTTTAATTTAATTTATATATTGCTTTCTATGCTTCATTTTCTCACTTGTTTTTGATTTAGATTTTGGATTTTTTTTATTGGGGGTATATGAACAAGTGATTGTAGTATTTATCTATGGGGTTTAATAGAAGTGTAAGCAATGTTATTCTTAGGTTTCTTCAGAGCAGGAAGCACTTTAGATGGAAGAATATATAATTTGAAAAAGTCAACTCCTATGAGTGTTTAGAATATGTTCCTAAAGAGCTTTTGATGCAGATTATGCACCTTTAGATGGTTGTGTCATGTTTCATTTAGTTTCACTTATTGTGTGTCTTTAGTTGGTTATGCACCTTTTAGTTGGTTATACTTCAGTAGTATTGTGTACATGTTTACTGTTTGGAGTGCAGACATATATATTATTTTGTTTTCTAATAGTCTCTGAGCTGCATCTGTGTCTGTGAGGCTGGAATGAAAATTTCTCATCCCGTTTTATAAACAAATTGTCTTAGGTCAAACAATACTCTTACATAGCTTTCTTTCTTGTTCTTCTTTGCTTCTCTTTACTTACCAAAAGAATCCCACTAACTTTGCAGGCTTGTTTTGGACATGTGCTCATATGTGTCTCAAGATTTGGTTTCCTCAGCAGTTCCATTTCTACTCTAAGTCAGAAAACAAAATTTCTAATCACGTTAGCTTTCCATTCATTTATATTTTTACCGTCCAGGTACATGCCGATATACTTAAGAACTATTAGTTTCCTTGAGCCTTTGGAACTGTAGTTAGAGTTAGACACAGTGAACAGATTTTATCAGATTATTTAAGGTTTAATGGTCTCTAGTTTATATGTCTTTGTACAATTGTTCTACGATGGCGTCCTATTTCAATGGAATCCAAGTAACATCTTGTGGTTAATGACTGTTCCATTCTTTCTTTTTTTTCAGGGATTCAGAAAAGTTGATCCAGACCGCTGGGAATTTGCAAATGAGGGATTTCTAAAAGGCCAAAAACAATTGCTAAAGAGCATTATCCGGAGGAAACCTTCTCAGGTGCAGCCTCCACAACAACCTCAAGTTCAGCACTCGTCTGTTGGTGCCTGCGTCGAAGTGGGGAAGTTTGGACTCGAAGAAGAAGTGGATAGACTTCAGCGGGACAAAAACGTCCTCATGCAAGAACTCGTGAGGTTAAGACAGCAACAACAAGTAACCGAACATCATCTTCAACACGTGGGGCAGAAAGTCCATGTGATGGAGCAGAGGCAGCAGCAAATGATGTCTTTCCTAGCAAAGGCTGTTCAGAGTCCTGGTTTCTTAAACCAGTTTTCACAGCAGAGTAACGAGGGAAAGCAGCAGCACATTCCTGAGAGCAACAAGAAGAGGAGGCTACCTGTTGAGGACCAGAAGAATACTGGTAGCAACGGGCTTAATGGTCTTAGCCGCCAGATTGTGAGGTACCAGTCATCAATGAACGAATCAGCAAACAGTATGCTCCAGCAGATACACAATATGAATACCTCGCATACCAACAATCACGGTAGCTTTCTTTTGGGAGATGTTCCAAATCCTAACCTTTCAGACAATGGAAGCTCCTCAAATGGACCATCTGGAGTTGCATTTACTGATGTTTCATCCAATCCTGCAATGACACATCACAACCCTTGTGCAACAAATCAAGTCCTGGAGGAGACCAATTTGCCTTATCCTCAAGCTGATCTGTTAGCTCCAAGGCAAGGAGCAGAAGCTTCTGGGAGCCCAAGTCCGGATCTAGTTGGATGCGACACTGATACTGGAGAGTGTCTGGATCCAATAATGGCTGTTTTGGATGGCTCAATGATACTAGAAACCAATGACGCCATAAATGAGTTGCTTCCTGGAGTGCAAGATTCATTGTGGGAACAGTTCTTTGGTGAGAGCTCAGGGATTGGCGACTCAGATGAGCTAGTTTCAGGGGCAGTGGACAATGAGTTGATAATGGAGCAGCTAGAGTTACAACCCAACCTGACGAATATTTTGAGCAACAATCAACAAATGAACCATCTCACTGAACAGATGGGACTTCTCACATCAGATGCTCTCAGGAAATGAAATTACCACAAGTTCCATAATCTTTACTCAAGAGGTAAGTCCATCTTTATAGTAGCAACACACTTTCAAGAATGTTTGTGCAATAAACCTGACTTGTTCTCAGCAGATGTAGAAGATGGGTTGAGATTTTGTGGAGTCGCAACAACAAAAAAGGATAAAAGCCAGAGGAGGTGGTGTTAATGTATCTATGTATCAAACTTGTGTTACTCTCATTCTTGTCATTGTGTAATATAATAAGAGAAATAATCGACTTAAGATTTTTGCATTATACTTTGAGAGAAGTCTCTACTTGTTTGTACTTCTCAACTTGAGCATGAATCTTACTATATGTTTAGTACATTGATAGGGTAGTTATCATTTACAGAATAATATAGTTTGTTCCATTTTTAAAATAATAAATGTTTGTATATACATATTTGATTTTGTTAGGTGTGTATATATATAATTTAATAAAAATTGCTAAAATTCATATATGGTATGATATATAATATATGATTGAGATTAATTTCTTTAGAAAGATACTCTTTCTTATCCTTTTGGCTAAGATCAAATTATTTAAACAAATGTCTATATTAGTATTTGGGATATGGGATATCATCATCAGTCATACGAAATACATTTACAACCAATCTATTAATTATTTTTGATCTTCTGCCAGTAATTTGATGCAGGCCCATTTACTGGAACTCAGAAAGCCCATTTCAACCAAACCACCATATGTTTCCCTCCACTATCTGAGATCCGTCGTTGCCGTAGCGCGCAGTTAACCGCCGCACTGTATCCTCTACGTCGCCTGCTAAGATTCACGTGGCGGGCTCGTCGAGGAAAATGCCATTCTCCGGATAAATACAGCTTAGCACGACAACACGACCGTTTTCTCCCACCGAACACGCGTTGACTGGTTCCGTTTCTTATTACATCTGAAATCATTTATTATTTGATTTTTTTTCTAAATAAATAAAATTAAATTTATTCCCTTTGCTCATAATGACAAACCAATCTAATAATCACATACCTGTCGTTGACTTGTCAAAAAGAGACACATATCAATCAATCCTAAAGTCCCCGAGCGAAGACAAACAATGTTGTTCATCGAAACCGAAGCTTGACCGAGTTTCAAAATGAGCCGCAACGACGGAGACAAGCCTTCGAAGCTAGGAGACGAGCAATTAGCAGAGCTCCGAGAGATTTTCCGATCATTCGACCAGAACCAGGACGGAAGCTTGACGGAGCTAGAGCTAGCCGCGCTTCTCAGATCCCTCGGTCTGAAGCCGAGCCAAGACCAGCTCGACTCTCTCATCCACAAAGCGGATCGGAACAACAACGGGATCATCGAGTTCTCCGAGTTCGTGGCCCTCGTCGAGCCGGGTCTCGTCAAGTGTCCCTACACGGAGGACCAGCTCAAAGCCATCTTCAAGATGTTCGACCGCGACGGGAACGGTTACATAACGGCGGCGGAGCTTGCGCACTCGATGGCGAAGCTGGGTCACGCGCTGACGGCTAAGGAGTTGACGGGGATGATCAAGGAAGCGGATCGAGACGGTGACGGATGTATCGATTTCCAAGAGTTTGTTCAGGCGATTACTTCTGCGGCGTTTGATAATGCTTGGGGATGAAGAAAGGTTAAATAATAATTTGGATTTTTTTTTTGAGATTGTTTCTTTGTTTCTAGAAGATTGGTTTGATCATCTTCTTCTTGCATATTCTGATTTGAAAGGTGTTTGTGTAGTACATTAGTTGTTGTGAGATACTGTTTCATATGTTCTTTGGTGAAAATTTGATAGCTTGGAGAAAAAGCTACATCACTGTTAGGGCAAAATACTATTTATTAGCTTTGCTGTGTGAGTCTGAATCAACCAATCGCTTTACCCAACACGATGAAACCTATAACTGACAAAGGTCTTATCTAGATAAAAACAAAATAACTGTCTTTTGTCTTCTAATGTTTTGGTGGGATAAAACAAAAATTATCATCATCATATGATGATCTATCTTCTAGTAAAGTGATTTTACGTGAGAAGGAAAACTTGGAGTCAGTTAACATTCTAACTTGAGCTAGATTGTCTGAATACTGAATCTAAGAGTTGTTACATAAGCTTAAGTCCACCTGTTACATCATCAACAACATCCACCGGTCCTGCACAAATAAACAATCTTATGGTGAATAATCCATGACTAGAGAAAACTGAATTTATTTAGATTCCGTCTAATTTATGTTCAAAAACACAGTGTGGTTAAAAGAGGCTGCAACTATTAAACTAGTGCATTTGTACTAACTAGTATATAACCTTTCTCCTTTCATGAATCTTTTAAACACATTGAAGGATCATAGATAACTTACCAAGAATAGCCATTACTGTCCTTGAATCTGGAAAAAGAACAATACAAGTATATACACATTACAGTCTTATTTGATTTCAGACTACGTTTAAGTAGGATTAGAAGATTGTGAGCATCTTGAATTCAAATTACAGTAACTACGGAAACTCACCAGGAGCGATCTGTGTTTTTCCTGCATCAATGGTGATATGGGTTGGCAGTTTAAGAGACTTTGCCCTCTCCTGTCAACATCGAAAATATTGTTAAGACTCTGAAGTTGAAATCATTTAAACAGTCAACATAAGAGGTTTAGAAATTTTCTTCTATTTCCATTGGCCTCTAAAAGCTCAAATTTGTAACTTAAATCAAAGTCCAAGAACTAAACAATATGCAATTTTGCAAAGAGGCAAGAAGATTTCTTCACTACAAACACATGTTTAAGTAAACTTACTCGCAAAGCTAGCATCTCTTCCTCGCTCTCGATTTTGACGACAACTTTTGGCTGTGCACAATTTTCCCATCTGTCCAATAGCAAGTCAATTGTTGTTAGGGAAGAGAAAACCTTAACAAAGGATCAGAGGTAGGACTATGATGACATGGCATCAAGTTTTACCTGTTCAAGGCTTTTGGCGCTCGTCGAAGGAGTTTCTTGTATAAACCCAAAGTTGCATGACTACACAATGCAGACCGGAAAAATTTAGTAACATAGTTTCAGAAAGGCTTCGAGTGGTTGAAACACTAAAAGAGATAAGAAATTACACCTGCATTGAGCTGCAATCTTCCCTTTACCCATTTTAAGATCATTCCTCGCTACCAAAACCTACACATAAGCTATCAGCATAGTTATGAATACATATTAAAAAAAAATGAAATAGTGAGGCTAAAAACCATTTTGAATCTTTTGCGGGAGTCAGTAAGTTTCTCAATCTCTAGGGGTTCCTTGGACTTAGTCTTCTTATTTCCACTGGACTCAGCCACAGATTTGGAGGATGGGACGAAGATACGGTGTCGTTTAGTGCTGATGTAGTATCCAAGTGCAGCTCCAAGAAGTAAGGCACATAACCACAACAAATCCATCATCCTTCAGTGGAAAAAAAACAAACAAGAACAAGACTTTAATTTAACTCAAAAACAAAGTTGAATCAATGTGGGGAGCAACAAAAAAAGAACTATACTTGGTGATTACTAGAGGAGAACACTTACCAAAACTTTATAGTTAAATAGTAAGTATACTCAATTAATACAAAGTGAACAAAAAAAATTAATCGATAAAGCTACTTGGATTGCTCGAGTTCGATTCTAGGACACCACCAACTTTGAATCGAACATAAGTTTAGAATCCGTAGTTACAGAGTTTTTTTTTAACATTACCTTAATCTTCCCGGCGGCTGAGCAGCAGTTTTTTTTTTTTTCTTTCTCTGAACTGTTTTTTAACAATTAAAAGGCGACGATAGTCTTCCGTTTGGGAACGGGAATATCTCTGTCCTTCGTTATATATAAATTATCCGGTTCGACCAACATATTGAGAGAAGAGAAAGAAAAAAATAACATTTTTACCGAGAGAACATCCGAAACTACCCTCATTCTCTCCTTTTCCAAAAGGGGTGAAAGTTGCCCTAGTTAAAAGTGTAAATAGTGCTGCAAAGGTTTTGCATTTTCAGTGTTCTGTCTCTGTCTTAGTCTCTGTTACCAAGGTAAGTTTCTTCGGAATCAACTTGCTCTCTGTGTGGTTTCTTACTTTGGTGTTGTTGTTAACTGGGTTTGTCTTTGAACTGTTTTGGTAAAATTGATTTTGCTTAGGAACTTTTGTTGTGTGTTACCGCAGTGAAAAAATGGATCTCTTGAGCGCTCTACCAGACGATGTTCGTACTCACATACTATCGTTCCTCACCACAAAGGAAGCCGTTCTCACCTCTGTTCTCTCCAAGAAATGGCGTCACATGTTCACACGTGTCCCCGTCCTCGACGTCGACGACTCCGCCTTTCTCCATCCGCGGATCTTCATGGATTTTGTGGACCGTGTGTTGTCCCTCCAGGGTGACTCTCCCATCGAGAGATTCTCTCTCAAGTGTGAAGACGGTGTTGATCCAGAACGTGTGAACGGTTGGATATGTAACGCTCTGCGCCGTGGTGTCTCGGAGCTTGATCTGTCCATTAACTTCGAGAACAAAGAGTATCGTCTCCCTCGAGAGATGTTTGTGAGTAAGACGCTTGTGAAACTGAAGCTAACGAGCGAGTATGGTCTTCGCTGGTGGGTGGGAGCTGACGGAACTCACTTACCGTTGCTTAAAACTCTCCACATCGCCTCGGAGATGATGAGCATGGACTGTGATGTCAAGATGGAGAGGTTCCTCGCTTGCTTCCCGGTCCTCGAGGAAGCGGAGATGATAAGCATGGACTGGGTAGATCCCGTCGATACAGTGTCTAGCTCAACTCTCAGGAAGCTGAGTTTCCACGCGACTGGCATGAAAACCATACTGAATCCGAAGAGCATCTCTTTCGACGCTCCGAACCTGCGTTTCTTGGCCTTCTCCGATTGGGTTGCGGAGGACTATCCGCTGGTTAACCTGAACAAGTTAGATGTGGCACGAATCGCGCTTTCGGTGAGCGATGATCAGACCAGGAAGATTAGAGGTCCGCGCAAGTATTTGTCGGAAGGTGATGTTGTTCGACAGTTTGGTAATGTGGTTAAGCTCATGAATGGTGTACGGAATGTTCGGGAGCTTCACCTGCATCCTGATACTCTCGAGGTTAGTCTGTTTGATTTCATTTTGTACTTAAACAAAACTCAAAAAACAGAGTCGCACATGATGTAAAAAGTTTTTTTTTAATTATTTGAATAAGTGTAACATTCTTTTTTTTTTTTAATTTAAAAAATGTCATAGTTATGTTTTTGTTCTTTCTTGTTTACAGGTGCTATCTCTATGCTGTGAATCAATGCCATTGTTCAACAACCTGAAGATGTTAATCATTACGAGTGACGAGGATAGAGGATGGCAAGCAATGCCAGCTCTCCTAAAGAACTGCCCACAGCTAGAGTTTCTACTCATTAAGGTGGGAATCATATTAAAAAAACCATGAAACATGTGTTGAATTTACTTACAATATAAACCTTTGTTCGTGCAGGGTCTGGTGCACGATGTGACAAAACACTGCGGGGACGCTTGTGACTGCATTCACAAGAAGCACAAAGGACGTTCGCTCAAGTCTTGTCCGGTGAAAATGTTTGTGATTAGAGGGTTTACGGGAACGATGAAAGAGATGAACATGATAGAGCATTTCTTGGACCATTTTCCTTGTTTGGAGGAGATGAATATCTATATCGAAGAAGATGTTCCTACACCGCTTAAGTTCGACCGTCAATTTGCCGTTCGTGTCTTAGAGATGATAGAAGAGTTTGACTACTCGTACAAATGCAATGTCCAGCTCCTTCATGAGTGAAGTGGACTCTGCACAACGAAGACTCTGAGATCATCACCAAGGTTAGATTGATCAACCAAGTTTACTCAAATCTCTTGTGCTCTAACTGATTCTAGTCTCTTCTTGAAAGTTCTCTTAGTTATTGAAAGTTTCCTTTGGGTTGGCTTCCTACTTCTTTGTTCCCAAAATCAACTGTTTTACCTGTTTAGCTTCTCGGTTTACTCCTTTAATTCCAAACATCCACTTCCAGAGTGGAAACTGTTTTGTAAATTAGTTTTGAGGTTTTTGTAGTTGATATACTTCTTTTTCTTTTGTGCAGAGAGGATGGATCTTGTTTGCAGCACACTGTCTGGTCTCTAAGAACGTTTGTTTTGGTTTTCCTTATGCTTGGTTAGTTTGATGTAGACAGAAACTGCGTGATGTTGTTTAAAAACTTGGTTTTGTCTGCATTTTGGTTCGACCAAGACGTTTAGTGGTTTGATTTGCTCGGTTCAGTTTTCATTATCGGATTATAAAATGAAAAAAAAAACATTCTAGGATTACATAACGTGTGTACGCGTGCCATTAGCATAATTTCGTTTTTGATTAATCTTTATAAACAAATAATTAAATGGTGTTTACTTGCTCCCGTTACAACATGCGTGATTGACGTTTTTGATGGACGGTGTTATACACAAAAGCGCACACGTTAAACCAACCCAACATTTCTTTGCGACCATTATTTCACTGCTCAAATACCCAAAACACCCTCAACTTCCGGGTTACTTTATCTAAATTTCACCAAAATACCCTCATCTTCTCTTTTTTCATTTTTTTCCTTCTCTTTAATAATTCCGTCGAACGCGTTACTTTGTGTAAAAATAAAATAAAAATTAATAATTCCGTCGAACGCGTTAATTATATCCACCTTGTCCGAAAACCTCAACTCAAAAAGAATACACCAAAAGGTTCGTATTAAAAAACGTCTTTTTCCCTCGCCGGCGTTTTGACAGTCATCGAAACTGTTAACGTCTTGAAACCATACTACTTCAGTTAAAAATTCAAAGAGTCAGAAGGATCATTGTATCTACATTCATTCTGATCTCTTCTTCTTCCCCAATTATTTTATAGAAATAATATTTTAATTTCTATAAGATCTCCGAATAAATTAAAAAAATGAGGCAATGGTAGCCATCATAACGTGTATCAGTAGTAGTGCTGATGTATTTGGTCTCACGACTAAGTCCCTTTCCTCCTCTCTTCTTCTCCTCCTCCTTCCGTAATTCAATTTGGGCAACACGACCACATGTGACTTCGTCCTCAGAAAGGATCTCTTAAACTTAAAAAAGCGTTTTTCTTCTTCTTCTTCTTATTCTTCCAAACATCTGCGGAAGATCTAAAGCTCAACCTTCATCTGCTACGGTCTCTCAGGTAACATTTGTCTTTACAATCTAAATATCTCAAAATTTGAAGTTTGAGCTTAGTGATGTTAGAGTTTTCCCTCTTTAGCTGCTTCTCTCTGTTTTTTTTTTGGTGGGGGTAATGAAGACAATGATCATTGTCTTTTTCGATGTCTTTATTGTATACTTTATGATAAGATCTTTCTTCTTGTCTTAGATCTATTGATGATGACCTGTTCATTTCTTGAATGTTATCTGATCTATTGACAATGACTTGAACTTTATCTCTCAGGGATCTGCCGGCTACAAAAGTCCGGTGGATATTTTCATATAATTAACTAGACGATCATCATGGCGTCTAATAATCATTTCACAAACAGTAGATCCAATCTATCAACAAACTCCGACGCTGCTGATTCCGTAAGGAACCAGCAGCAGCAGCCACCTGGCGTCACATTCGCTCGGCGAACCTCCTCCGGACGCTACGTCAACTACTCGAGAGATGACCTCGACAGCGAGCTCGGAACTGTCGATTTCACAAACTACACCGTTCACATCCCGCCGACTCCAGACAACCAGCCTATGGACCCTTCCATCTCCCAGAAGGTCGAGGAGCAGTACGTGTCGAGCTCCCTGTTCACGGGAGGTTTCAACAGCGTGACGCGAGCTCATCTCATGGACAAAGTGATCGACTCCGAGACCAGCCATCCGCAGATGGCTGGTGCTAAGGGGTCGTCTTGTGCGATCCCTGGCTGTGATGTGAAGGTGATGAGTGACGAGAGGGGTCAAGATCTTTTACCCTGCGAGTGTGATTTCAAAATCTGTAGGGACTGCTTTGTTGACGCTGTGAAAACGGGAGGCGGGATGTGTCCCGGGTGTAAGGAGCCTTACAGGAACACTGATCTGACTGATTTGGCGGAGAACAGCAATGTGCAGCAGAAGCAGCAGAGGCCTATGCTTCCTCCACCTTCTGGTGGTGGTGGTGGTTCGAAGATGGAGAGGAGATTGTCGTTGATGAAGTCGACTAAGTCCGGTTTGATGAGGAGTCAAACCGGGGATTTTGATCATAACCGGTGGTTGTTTGAGACGAGTGGGACTTATGGTTACGGTAATGCTTTCTGGACAAAGGATGGGAACTTTGGTAGTGACAAGGATGGTAATGGTGGAGGACACGGTATGGGGCCGCAGGATCTGATGAGTAGACCGTGGAGACCGCTTACTCGGAAGCTCCAGATTCCTGCAGCTGTTATTAGTCCTTACAGGTGATTGATTACTCTTTGTTTGTTTGTTATGTGCTAATCTCTTTAAAACTTTCACTAACGATAAGTTTGATTTTTTTTTTCTCTTTGTGTAGGCTTTTGATATTTATTCGGATTGTTGTTCTTGCACTTTTCTTGATGTGGAGGATTAAGCATCAGAACCAAGATGCAATATGGCTATGGGGGATGTCTGTGGTTTGCGAGCTTTGGTTCGCCTTCTCTTGGCTTCTTGATCAGCTTCCAAAGCTGTGTCCTATCAACCGAGCTACTGATCTCAATGTTCTCAAAGAGAAATTTGAAACGCCGACACCGAGTAACCCGACAGGGAAGTCTGATCTCCCTGGACTAGACATGTTTGTGTCAACAGCAGATCCGGAGAAAGAACCTCCTCTCGTCACTTCCAACACCATCTTGTCCATCCTAGCCGCTGACTACCCTGTTGAAAAGCTTGCTTGCTACGTCTCAGATGATGGAGGAGCGCTTCTGACGTTTGAAGCCATGGCTGAAGCAGCTAGTTTTGCAAACATATGGGTTCCTTTCTGTCGTAAACACAACATCGAGCCGAGGAATCCGGATTCGTATTTTAGTCTGAAGAGAGATCCTTACAAAAACAAGGTGAAGGCTGACTTTGTGAAGGATAGGAGGAGGGTGAAGCGAGAGTATGATGAGTTTAAGGTTAGGATCAACGGCTTGCCTGACTCTATCAGGCGACGTTCTGATGCTTATCACGCGAGGGAAGAGATTAAGGCCATGAAGGAGCAGAGACAGAACAGAGAGGACGAGATTGTGGAGCCGGTTAAGATTCCTAAGGCTACTTGGATGGCTGATGGTACTCATTGGCCGGGAACTTGGATAAACTCTTCTCCTGATCATTCCCGTAGTGACCATGCTGGTATCATTCAGGTACAACATTTCACTCCAGTTTAGTTATGTCATATTTCTTTGGTTTGGAACACTGTTTTCAATTCACTCCTAACTGAATTGGAACCGGAGTTTGGTTCCATTGAACAAGAATTTTGGTTTGTTTCAGTTCAGTTTCTATGTTCATCTCTAAGATCAATGATTGTTCAAATTTTTGATAAATGCAGGTGATGTTGAAGCCTCCTAGCGATGAGCCATTACATGGAGTATCAGAAGGGTTCTTAGATCTTACAGATGTCGACATCCGTCTTCCCCTTCTGGTCTATGTCTCGCGTGAGAAACGACCTGGCTACGATCACAACAAGAAAGCAGGAGCCATGAATGCGCTAGTCCGAGCATCCGCAATCATGTCCAACGGTCCATTCATATTAAATCTCGACTGTGATCACTACATATACAACTCTCAAGCTTTGAGAGAAGGAATGTGTTTCATGATGGACCGAGGCGGTGACAGGCTCTGCTACGTTCAGTTCCCGCAAAGGTTCGAAGGCATTGACCCATCTGATCGTTACGCGAATCACAACACTGTCTTCTTCGACGTGAACATGAGAGCTCTCGACGGTTTGATGGGTCCGGTTTATGTCGGAACCGGTTGTCTCTTCAGAAGAATCGCCTTGTATGGGTTCGATCCGCCACGTTCTAAAGAACACAGTCCTGGATTCTGCAGCTGTTGCTTCCCACGCAAGAAAAAGAAGAGCCGTGTCGCTGAAGAAAACAGATCTTTGAGAATGAGTGGTGAGGGTGGTGACTCGGATGATGATGAAGAGATGAGTCTCTCTTTGGTTCCTAAAAAGTTCGGAAACTCAACGTTCCTTATAGATTCCATCCCTGTAGCTGAGTTCCAAGGCCGTCCTCTCGCTGACCACCCGGCCGTGCAAAACGGACGACCTCCTGGAGCTCTCACCATCCCTCGCGAGCTTCTCGACGCGTCTACGGTAGCAGAAGCTATCGCAGTCATTTCGTGCTGGTACGAAGATAAAACAGAGTGGGGATCACGGATCGGTTGGATCTACGGGTCTGTGACTGAAGACGTGGTGACCGGTTATAGAATGCATAACCGTGGCTGGAAGTCGGTTTACTGTGTCACGAAACGCGATGCGTTCCGTGGCACAGCTCCCATCAACTTGACGGATAGGCTTCACCAGGTTCTGCGTTGGGCTACTGGCTCGGTGGAGATCTTCTTCTCAAGAAACAACGCCTTTTTGGCGAGTCCAAAAATGAAGATCCTTCAGAGAATCGCGTACCTTAACGTCGGAATCTATCCTTTTACTTCAATCTTCCTCATCGTCTACTGCTTCCTCCCTGCGCTTTCGCTCTTCTCAGGACAGTTCATAGTCCAAACACTCAACGTCACGTTCCTCATCTATCTTCTGATCATCTCCATCACGCTCTGCTTGCTAGCTCTCCTCGAGATCAAATGGTCAGGAATCTCGTTGGAGGAATGGTGGAGAAACGAGCAGTTCTGGCTCATCGGAGGAACGAGCGCGCATCTAGCTGCTGTCATCCAAGGCTTGCTCAAAGTGGTGGCTGGGATCGAAATCTCGTTCACGCTGACGTCTAAATCAGGAGGAGATGACGTGGACGACGAGTTTGCTGATCTTTACATAGTGAAATGGACGTCTCTGATGATCCCACCGATCACGATCATGATGGTGAATCTGATCGCTATCGCGGTTGGGTTCAGCAGGACGATATACAGTGTGATTCCGCAGTGGAGTAAGTTGATAGGAGGAGTGTTCTTTAGTTTTTGGGTGTTGGCTCATCTTTATCCGTTCGCTAAAGGGCTTATGGGAAGAAGAGGAAAGACTCCGACCATTGTTTATGTTTGGTCGGGACTTGTTGCTATCACTATATCGCTGCTTTGGGTTGCTGTTAATCCACCTGCTGGTTCGACTCAGATTGGAGGATCTTTCGCTTTTCCATGATGAATAGGTTTGGTTTCTCAAACTCTTCTTTGTTTGAAATATGTATCTGTTGAAATCTTTTTTGTAAGAGTCGCTCTTCTGTCTAAAGGAACGTGCGTTACATGAAGAGATGGACACGGAGAACAAAAAAGTATAGTTGTCACATAGAGCTCAAGTCAACAAACTAAGAACTTGTCTCATTGTCTCTTTTTTTTTTCTTGCTGGAAAAGGACATTTTTTTAATTTGTCTTTTCAAATTTTGTAATCTTTGATGTGTTGATGGAATCATTTATGGTGGTACTACTGTTATATTATATGAAATGCAATTTATCATATGATCGTTTCTTGATTTTTAAATACTAATATAATAGAACTAGTAATTTTTTTTGTCACCAATAGAAGTAGTAATTAAAAAACTGATTATGTATTTCAAATTTGGAAATGCAGTCAATCATTTGAGATACTTTTAGGCTTATGCTTCTCAAGTTAACATATATTATATTGTTATTATTATTTTTTGGGCACCGACGAAAAAATTTGTTAAGAAAATATATTAAATTTTGATTACCAGTACATTTTTTTTTATAACTAACTATTTTCCATATTTTTGACTAATATAATTTTAACAAACATAATTATTATTTTTTAAAATTAAAATTTATCATTAAATAATATATTGAAAATGTATATTTTGAAACAATTTTTTTTAAATAATAGGATGCTTTGGAAAATTTAATTTTGTAAAATATTTTTTTTTTTTTGGTCAAAATTTTGTAAAATATTTATCATGATAGTGGTGGTCTTTAATAAAAGTCCAAAGGCAAAACTGTGAAGACAAATGGTACAAATTCAAGAAGCCCAACCAAATATAGCTCGTGTTATCAGGTCAAGTATCCAGAAAATCAACCAACCCCCCGTAACCTTAAACGGATCGGGTTAACGGGTAACCGCCGAAACCCTACCAAAAACCTTGAGAACCTTCTCCTCTAGTCTACGATCAGTCTTACTGCATTCTCGAATCCGGAAAGAGCCTTTTTAAGTCATGGCTCAGAAATGTGCGATTGGTTTGATTTCAGCCGTGGCAGCTTCGGTCTCTCTATCGCAGTCGAAAGTCGCTGCTGCAGATGGTCCTTTCACTTTCCCTGGAATCTCTAACTCTCCTCCGTCTCCTGGGAATCCTCAGCAGCAGGCTGCCGCTTCTGCTTCTTCTCCTCCGCCGTCGACGGCTGGTAAAGAGTCTTCAGCTCGGAATGATAATCCGAGGACGAGTTCAGGTGGATTCGATCCGGAGGCGCTGGAGCGAGGTGCTAAGGCCTTGAAAGAGATCAGCAACTCCTCTTACGCCAAAAAGGTCTCTCTTTTTTGCTGATAGATTTGGGTTTGACCTTAATGTATCTGTCTGATCTCAGAATTGGTATCTTTCTGTGTGTTTAATCTTACATTTGTTGTTGTTGTTGTGTGTTTTAATCTTTCAGGTTTTTGAGAGTATTAAGCAGCAAGAAGAGACTAAGCAAACAGAGTTTGCAGCCAAGGCACAAGAGTATAAAGCTATGCAAGCCCAAGCTGAAACTGTGAGATCTTACTAACTTCAAAGTTCATTATCAATGTTTAAATATAGTATGTTTATATGAATTTGTGGGGTTACAATTATGGATACCTAATGGGAATGAGTTAGCAATGCTGCGTTAAGACTATACTTTTATCCTAGTAAAGTCGAAAAACCCTGCTTCCAACATTACAGCTCTTAGTGATCACTATGAACACTTAACACTTTTGTCTGCATCATTTCACTATTCGGATTAAATGTTTCTGAGCAGCATTGTTGTGTGCCTGACATTTTCCTATTTTATAGGAGAGGCAAAAGGTGATATACGATGAACATAAAAAACTTGCTCAGCACCAAGCGCAGACTAAATCGCAGATGGCCCGCTATGAAGATGATTTGGCAAGAAAGAGGATGCAGGCATGTAATTTTAATCACACTTTTACAACTTTTGTTGCTTTTTTTCTTCTTCCTTCTAACAGCTGTTGTTGTATATATCGTTTTTACAGGCTGAGAATGAGTATCACAGAACAAGAAACCAAGAACTTGTGAAAATGCAAGAAGATTCGGCAATCAGGCAGGAACAATCTCGACGAGCTACTGAGGAACAGATCCAGGCACAGAGGCGACAAACTGAGAGGGAGAAGGCCGAGATCGAACGTGAGACAATCAAGGTCAAAGCTATAGCAGAAGCTGAAGGAAGAGCCCATGAAGCAAGGCTCGCTGAAGATGTGAACAGGAGAATGCTCGTTGATCGTGCAAATGCAGAAAGAGAGAAATGGGTTGCTGCCATTAACACTACATTCGACCATATTGGAGGTGTGAGGTTTAATTACATACATGAATGTCTCTGTTGTCTAGACATGGAGTTAGTAGACCTTGATGCAATAGTAGACATGGAGTAGTGGTTGAAATAGATGTATGACCGTATAATCTGTACATTCATTAGCCATGTGGGAAGTTCTAATTGTTTGAACAGATGTTTGAACACTTTACTCTTTCTTCCTAGGTGGGTTGCGTGCAATTCTTACGGATCAAAATAAACTGATTGTTGCTGTTGGGGGTGCAACCGCTCTCGCAGCTGGAATATACACAACGAGGTAAATACTATATATTATTTCTAGTTCTGCAATATTGAAATTTATCTTAGCCGACT
Source organism: Brassica nigra (assembly GCA_016432835.1). Classification (NCBI taxonomy): domain Eukaryota; kingdom Viridiplantae; phylum Streptophyta; class Magnoliopsida; order Brassicales; family Brassicaceae; genus Brassica; species Brassica nigra. Next base: position 587,477 of record CM028249.1, read on the forward strand.
GCTTGTTGCAGAGAAGGAGCAAAGGTTATCTGGAGCTATGTGGACAGAATATTAGGACAACCATCCTTGATCCGAGAATCATCAAGGGGGAAGTACCCTTGGTCTGGTTCGGTTTCTCGTGTAATGTCCACATTGCGTGGAAAGGGGTCAGCTACCAATAATGGAAAAGGGTTTGGTGACGTTATTTTGCATCCTTCACTACAGAAGAGAATTGAACACCTAGCTAATGCAACCGCCAACACAAAATCGCACCAAGCTCCTTTCCGGAATATGCTTTTCTATGGTCCTCCAGGAACAGGAAAAACAATGGCTGCCAGAGAGCTGGCTCGTAAATCTGTATGTATTCTATTTATTTTTGTACTAAGTTATTACAAAAATTGTTATATAAGACAGCCAAATGGAATAATGCTAGGCTACCATATAGAGTAGAGGATGGTGGTTGCTGGTTTCCATGATGGCATATGTTCATAGGATTCTATGGTTTTGGTTACTTCATCTATTCTTGAAATTCTAACGTTTCTAATTCGTGTAGGGTTTGGATTATGCACTGATGACTGGTGGAGATGTTGCTCCCCTTGGATCTCAGGCTGTTACAAAGATTCACCAGCTGTTTGATTGGGGGAAAAAGTCTAAGAGAGGCTTATTGCTCTTCATTGATGAAGCCGATGCATTTTTGTGCGAGTAAGTGTTCTTGCTCAGATCATATTCCAGGCTTGTTCATGGTTTTGATGTGTTATGGCAATTTAACAGGAGGAACAAAACATACATGAGTGAAGCCCAAAGGAGTGCACTAAATGCTCTTCTCTTCCGCACGGGTGATCAGTCCAAAGACATAGTCTTAGCACTTGCCACGAATCGACCTGGTGACTTGGACTCAGCTGTGGCTGACCGTGTGGACGAGGTTCTAGAATTCCCGTTACCCGGAGAAGAAGAGCGGTTCAAGCTTCTAAGCCTGTATCTAGAAAAGTACATAGCTCAAGCTGGTCCAAGAAAGCCAGGTTTGTTCGACCGCCTCTTCAAGAAAGAGCAGCAGAAGATTGAGATAAAGGGTGTCACTGAAGAGCTCTTAAAGGAAGCGGCTGCAAAAACCGAAGGGTTCTCAGGGAGAGAGATTGCGAAACTGATGGCGAGTGTTCAGGCAGCTGTTTATGGAAGTGAAGACTGTGTGTTGGACTCTGTGCTCTTCAGAGAGGTTGTGGATTACAAAGTTGCAGAGCATCAGCAGAGAAGAAAATTGGCTGGAATCGACTCCAAATGAGATTTTTGTAAGCTAAATCAAGTGCCCTCACCTTCACGCTTTTGGAAAGAGGCAAAAACAAAAATTACAGGCTCAAAATCTCTGAAGTTTGGGCAGAGATTTGAACCCTATTGTACTCCTTTTGGTCAAGAAGAGGTTTTGTACTTTGTGTTACGGCGGCTTTAAGCTATTTGCTTTTAGCAAAGCTCAAACAAACCGTAGTTCGAATAAAATCGAGATTCTGTCGACACTTATAACATTTTTTTTCCAAGATGAAAAAAGACAAGACATTGATATCAGATGTTACAACCTGACATGAATGAAGTGAATGATCAAACAGAATGGCACTTGCTCGAATCCTTTATTAGATAAGACATCTGAAGATGTCGAAGCATCACACAAACTTGACAATGCAATTAAAAAAAAAGGGAAAGACTGGAGATTTTTATTGACTTTCAGAGTTTGCTCTTAGTGATGATGATCTTGAACATAACGAAGGCCGCAGTACTTGCAGACAGCAGGTTCGTCTAGGTCGAGGCAAATGAACTCAATTGGATGACCTAGTGCTGGATTAGTGTCTGCAATGTTATATCAAAGCCCATAACTAAATCAACTTCCAGTTTGGTCATAATCACAAAATCAAAATATCATTGGGTCACTGATGAGAAGAGAAGAGGAGAGACAAACCTCCTTCACAAGCAGCAATTCTTCCATCAATTTTGATAGGCGGGACCTCATTGATCAGCTCCATTGGTGACTTCTTGCTTCTATCCTGTTACAGATTAAGTTCCTTAGCCACGTTATGCAAAACTATCAGTGAAGTGGCAAAAGACCAAAAGAATTATGATGTGCAACCTTCCTAATGCACCAGAAATGAACCAATACGAAACTGTTGACTAACAAACACAGAGCTAAGTGTAAACTAACATGGGTCAAATTTGCAAGCTCACAAAATTCATCAGTAAAAGGAAATGATTCCTAGGCATTAGGCTATTAAGCTAATGATTATGGTGATCGAACCTGGATAAGGAATATACCATTGATCATATTTTCACTTATTAGACTTGGGAGATGCAAAATTAGATCGCAATAGCATATGCATATTACAGCACCAGATAACAAGCTGATGCGCCTAACAATAAGCCACCAACGATAGTAGACCATGAAGATGCTCAAAGAAGCATTAGAACATATATCTACTCATCGTAAAAGCTATCCAGAAACGCATAAAAATAAGCCCAAATGTCCTCAAAATTAACAAATAAATAAAAATCTGAGCAGATTCAAATAGATATCATCATGCCTCTATGAATTCTGTGAATTAATTTTTATTTAAGCAACTGATTAATGAAAATTTACGGATGTGATAGCTACCCGGTGATTTCTACAATCCAATCAATACCAGTAAAAACAGTTTCACGATCCGATAAACCGTGACGACTTTTCAGCAAAACGAATCGACAACCATACATGACGAGCCAAATCGCGATACAAGGAATATCAAAGTCACATCAAAAATCGTCATCCAAGTACCTGCATCCATTTGGCGGTGTGATTTCCGACTAGATCGTCTGTTGGCACGCCGAGCTGGGTGGTAGCCGGTGCGCTAAAGTGCCTCCTCGTAGATGGAAGAATCTGCGATCGGATTAGGGCTTTCACGAGCTTCGACGCCATTTTTGCTCCTCCACAAAAATTAATCAGAGGAAGTCTCTTTGGAGAGAGAGAGAGAGACTTGTTTCTAGGATGAACCAACAACAACGCATGGCCCATAAATTTTAGAAAGGCCCATTACAATTATTTTAAGTCCAGTAATTGTATAATTAGTTAATAATTACTAGAGTTTTTGGTTGCAGGAAGTAGAATCTTTCAGTGAACTTGGTTAGATTAGAGTTCTGGTTTTGGTTTAGCCGGTTTTTTTTTTGGTAACCAAATTTTGTTTGGTTTTCTATCAAAGGTTCTCAGTGTCAAGGAAATATTGAAGAGTTGGTTTAATTCAATTTCATATCTCATATCTTACTAAAGAAAATTAATGAAATTTATATGGACAATCGCAAGAAAAAAAAATACACAAAAGAATAATGCAATAGAACAAAAATAGATGGGTGGCTGTTTGCATTATAATTTATAGATAACATAGTAAGAAAATATTTGAATTTAAAAGTTGTCAACGCACCAAACGTTTTACCGCGAGCTGCACTCACCAATTCCGCGGTAAAACGGCTACGCCCACTTGTGGTTGCTGCGTTTGCCATTCTGAGCCTCAAGAAATGAAGCATCATCGGTGAAAACGGAGCTAAGGTGAGAAGACCTTCTTAGAGACATTTGGCTTCGATTTCTTCAAGAGTGAGACCCTTTGTCTCAGGCACAATGAAGTATATGAAGAAGAGAGACAGTATACATATCACTCCAAATCCAAAGAACAATACTCCTGCTCCAAGCAGCTCCTGCAGAAAACATTACAAGGTGAGCTAAAACAGAAGAAGATATGATATGGAACCAACAAGTTATATGTATCTTGTGTTTACTTAGTGCATGATCACTGTAGTTAAATATCTACGTTGTATTGAAGGAACATATACTGAGAAGGAGTTTCTTGGTTCTGGAGTCATTACCTTTAAAGGTGAGAAAGCGAATGTCACAAGGGCATTTGTGCCGAAATTCACAAGCACTGCTATGCTGATTCCTCTACCTCTTAGTTTTAAGGGGAATATCTCTGAGATCATCAGCCAACCAATAGGGCCAAAGGATAGCTGTGCAAGAATGATGACAAATCACAAAAAAATTAAGAATAAAAATATAAACAATTTGAACTTTGATCATAAAACTGTAAAAAAATTTAACCTGATAGCAGCCCACATATAGTAGCAATGCAACTACAGCAACAGCTGGTACAGTGTTGTAAAAGATGTAGTAGGACCCCAGGAGGAACAGTGAGATAACCTGTTACACAATCAATTACGTTTCACGTCTCATGTAATAGATAAGACAAAAAAAAAAAAGAGAAAAGACTGAAGATGTCAGAGGACAAACCATGCCACTAACACCACCAAAAAGTAAAGGCCTCCGTCCAAGTTTGTCAATCACTATAACAGCAACTCCAGTCATAACCAACTGCAAACAGTAAAGGACAACGTCAAGTCTTCTAGACGAAACATACAAGACCGTTTTAAAATGTGCTAAGCATTTCATATACTTACAACGTCTAGTACCAGAGATTGTATTAAGCATGCTAATCCTCAAATATTTCATAGCTAACAGGATCTGATATCTAAAAATTGATGGAAGAAAACGAATACCTTCAATAGACCGAGTAGAATTGAGATCCGAGTTGCATCAGTTGCAGCAGAAAAGCCAGCAGTCTAAAACATGTAATGTTAGTGGTACAAAGAAATAAGTTATCTTGCTTAGAAATCATAAGAGAACATATATTTTAGAGATGAAAAGAGAACCTGTAGTATTGATGGTGCATAGTAAAGTACACTTGGTTGCCCGGTTATCTGTAACCATTTGAAAAAAAATATTTAGCTATCATTCTTTCTCCTAATGACATTAGATGAATTGACTGCACCAACCTGTTGTAACAAGACTAAACCTCCTGCTATAGTGAGAGCTTTCAAGCACTTGCCTTGAAATATTTCACCAAGTGTAGCTTCTTTACCCTCACCCACAGAGGAAAGTTCAGCCAAGATCTCGTCTACCTGTTCAACAGCTGAGTCAACCACAACAGACCCTCTAAGGCGGCGAAGAGACCTGATCGCAGCCTGTTGAAGGTTCTCCACATTCCCTTTTCCCTGTAGAGAGCGAAGTAAAAGCCACCTAGGGGATGCTGGTAGCCAACACATTCCAATTCCCATAATAACTGGCACAGGGGTGATTGTTGCGTACATGTAACGCCAACCAGATATAGCAGTAACCCAGAGGCTGCCGATCCCATAACCTCCCTTCAAAAATTTCCATGTGTCAGGTGGAAAAACAAATGTCCCATTCGGTAACTTCAAAACTGAGCAATAAATTTCTGATATCTAATAGAGCCTTTTGAGAACTTACAACCATACCAATGACGGTTGAGAACTCCTTTAGTGATATCATCCGTCCACGTATCTGACTTGGTGAAGTCTCCGCAATGTACATTGGAGCCGCGTGCATTGTCTACAATACATGGGAACATATCAGCTTTCAAAGTTAACGAAAAAATGCTCAAAAGCTGCAATGGGTTTCCAAAGAAAAACATCTTAATCTGAACGGTAAGCTAGATTTATAAACAATGGCTCTCAACCCCCCATGAAACAGAATGAATCAGAGGGCAGAAGAATAGGAAGAATCCTATCTCATGCTGTCTAGACACAGTGCATACACAAGTTTTAGCAGGGAAACATTAAAAACTCCATGATATATCTTACCAGTCCAATCCCAACGCCATACATAAGCCGTCCAATTATCAGGACAGAGAAGACAGGTGCTACTGAAGTCACAATGGCTCCAACAAGATAAAAGAATGCAGCCAAGATCAGCTCCTTTCTTCTTCCTTGAAAACATTAATTTCAACAATTCAATTTTATTCAGTTGGAGATGTTGCTATGTCACAATATAAATAAATTCAAAAGAAAATAAAACCTATAGTGTCGGCAACACTAAATGCCACAATGGATCCAATTAAGGCACCGTACAGTGAGCCGCTAGTCTGCAAAAAAAATAAAAAATTGAAGCAAATGCGTTAAAAGACCACAGCTCCTATAGTGAAACAATAACAAAAAGTTTTAATGCAATAGCCAAACATGTAGAAGAAACCAAGAAAGTTGAAATAAAAACTCACAATGATACCAACATCCACTGGAGACAAGTTATACCATGGTATCCCACTTAGCGTAGGAGACTGTACAGAAATGGAAAAAAAAAAAACAGAGTAATTAACAGAACTGTGAAGGGCTTAGACAAGTTAAACAAATACATATGCAGTAGAAATTCAAGGGTACAAAATGCCACTGCAGATACACGTGTGAAGCTGTTACCTTAATAGAGATAATAGCACAAGAAGTAGCACCAATCTCGTAACCAAAAAGCAAAGCTCCAAGAGCTGGAAAGAGAAACCTGTGCAATAAATGTCTTCTTAGTATGCTTTTCATGTGCAAACCAAACACTTGCTTTTTTAAGAAGAAACATTGGCAATAATCTGTGAATAGGAACCACAAAACAATCTTTCTGGGACCACAGTTGGTGGTGTTTAATGACACTACCTAACAAAAGGAAAACGACAAAAAGGAACTCACGAGGGAATGGCTGCAAGAACAGAGTAGTCTTCTGGGCTGTGGTGTTTCTCCTTAATCAGAGGTTCTTTGACCGAGCTAATCCCATCTGAAGATGAATCACCAGCCTACAGAGGAAACACCAGTTTCAGATACATGATTGAGAATATTCATTATTCAAAATCAGGAAGGTAAAGGTCTAATCTCATGCTTACAAATTTGAAATCACAGTTTAAGCCAAGTTTGCACATATTACATGGAGATTCAAACTAATTTTCCAATTCAAAATCAAAGCCAAACTCTTAACATTCAAAGCTCTCTAAAACCCTTAACAAACAAAACCTATTACAGAATTTTTTTCGGTGAACGAAGAAAAGGGAGAGAGAATATCAAACGAAGCTCGAAAACCTGTCCAAGAGAAACGATCGATTGCTTCTCGGAATCAAACACCATGGCTGCTACGGACGGCAGCTTGTTCACGAGATTCGTGAGTGTGGTTTCCTCAGGGAGACAGAGATAGAAAGGTCTCGCTCTCTGGGTTTGTTACCAGTGGACTTGTCTGATTTTTGAGCTCAACGAGGTTTGTTCTGTATTTTGGAGAGGTGAGAATTGTGAGGAACAGAGACGACCATTTTATTGCCCCCAGTGTTATAATAACAACTGTCAACGGACATTTCAAATTAGGAGGAGGATCACTGTTTGGTTACCCCCGATTAGTGTCCTTTTAAAACATTCTTTTCTGTGGTAATAATATAATTATTTTTTTGTCTTATGTCTTAACCAGGCTAATTTTCTTCTAAAAACAACATGTTTTATGTGCTAATAATTTTTTATTTTGTTTTGTAGAGCCGACAATTAGAATATCCCGTTTTTGAGAAAAAAATATCTCATTTTGTTTTAATATCTTGATGGAAGATATTTTTTTTCTCTGTGTTCAGCCATAAATTCCAGTATATTTTTTGGGGTTTTATCATATTGAGCATATTCTCATGTTGGTACCACTAGGGGTCATTGTAATTTACTTATGTTGCTCTCATTTTGCATAATTTTATTTCTGTTATTTACATCAGATTAGTATACAAATCTTTCACTAATCCACAAGGTCGTTTCATAAAATTTAGAATTTGACAAAACTGTTTTTTTTTATTGTTATTTATAGTCCTCTACACTCTTATCTAGAGGTGAAAGGAAAGCTTAAGTGAAGCATATATGAGATAACCATCACAAATTACAAAGTTTCATAAACCCAACTGTTCAGCTTTAGATCCAAAACAGCTTTGCTTTTTATTCAAAAGAGACAGAAACAGAACAACAAATCACTCAGAGAGATTCTCAAAGAGCGTGAACCAGAGCTCTTACATCCTTACTTGGTCTTGGTGGGAACCCATGGTTGGTACCGAGTCCAGTTCTTTTGCCCCGGGTTCAAAGTATGTCCTTTAGAATGGTAAATGTATGCATCACCTTCTCCAGAGAAGTTCTCTTTATGCTCGATCCCATACCTTTTTGGTTTCTGACTCAACAGCTTCAAACAAAGAGAGACAGACATTGTTTGGTTTTCAAGATAGTAAGCAACTTATAAACTACCCGAGATAGAATATTTGGAATTGGCTTTATTCATACCTCATCTCCAGTGTGATCAGTGATGAAATGAAGCCATCCGTGCCACTCAGCTGGTACTTGAGATGCGTTGTAACGATCCTTCAATGCATATTCTACCCATCTGTGTCTCCCTGTTAGCGAGTGACTCAATGTTTCAATGTAAAATCATATCCAAACATTCTATACAGATAAAGATCTTTAAGGGAGAAGTTGACCACTTATTCCTCAAAATTATCATATAGATTAGTATCTGATTTTGCTTCGATCACAAGTTGGGCATTTCTTAAACAAGGCTATATAATCTCTGGTGAATTAGGTTACTGACTTTAATTAAGCAACAACGCATCAAGCTATTAGAAAGAAGTGCGTACCGTATTGAGTATCACCCAGCTTCTGGTAGTATTTGTTACCGAACTTGTCCACACCAACAAGTGTTGCTCCTATGTTGTGTATTTTAGTTTGCCTTGAATGATCAAACAAGAGATACCAAAACTTATATTGATCAGAAACTATGACTCAACAGCAGGTGGAAATAAAACACAATATTCAAGTATACTATGTGATACACTAACAATCGGAATCAGCAAGCGAACAAAAGATGGATGTCATGAGCAAAAGCAAAGTAGTATATAATCACAGTTATCAGTAATGGCAGAACAAAACGACACTACTTTGAAAATACTTGAAAAAAAGTAGTTCACAAAATCAAATCCAATGAAGTATACTTTTGCAAAAATCTCACGTTTATATACACATCCCTGCATTAAATTTCTTAAAAACGTTAGTTCAAGGTCCATATACTTATAGCAAGTATGAAGAAATCGTCTTTATGCAAAGTTGATGTAAATGCCAGCTAAATTCACCAATTATCTAGAGCCTATTAGAAAAACATTTTCAACTGAAACTAAAATACACTAGCTTTTAACCCTATTGTGATCATCTATGAAGTAATAAACAGAACTAAACCAAAAAAAAAAAAAATTAGCACTTCGAATAGAAAAGTAGTAAATAGCTCAAAAATTGGTGACATATATAAGAAAATGACAACGAGCTTGACTTACAAAGCATTCTTGGACAATCAATAGAATCATATATATACATAATCTCTAGAGAAGTGAAATAAGCACTTGTATCAGAGATAGATACTTACAAGAGGTTCCCATCTGGTAGGCATCTCCTGTAATCAGGAAAAAAACAAAAAAAAAAATGAAAGGAACCAATTAGAACATGAGATATTATCTGGAAAACCTTAAGAAATTCTTGCTAATTTCTAGGATTTACGGAATCTAATCAAATCCAGGAGATCGCAAAATGAAATAAGCTGAGAAAAAGGACGACAGAACTTACATGAAGCCTTCTTGACGGATCATCCTGAGGAAACCGCCGAGACCTTTCTCTCTAATCGTCTCTAAAGCACTCTTCGCCACCGTCAATGCCATCGCTTTTCCTCTTCGCTTCTCCCTCGGAGTCTAGCCTGGATTCGATTTCGACGTCGAAACAACAAGGGACAGATACCAATAGACATTTTTCAAAACGCATCGTTTTGATTTGTTGGGCTTTGTGCTTTACATGTTTCGCTTAGATTGATATTTTGAGGGGGCAGTGGGCTCTCCATGGCCCAAATCCTGATGCTTTGGTAAAAATATTAGTAAACTGAAACATTATTTATCACCTATATTAACCTAATTCACCAATGAATCATTTTTTCTTGTGCATAACAAACTTTGTAACCTGTATTAGCCAGTGGTTGGGAAATTTTGAGTAAATGAGAAGGAAAAAGGTGAAAATGAGACAAAGTAAAAACGGTAGAGGGTAGAGTAAATATTTACTCTTGTTTGAACTAGCATAAATTTGTTAGTGTATTTGACTCTTTTAACAGTATCTAGAAGAAATAAGAGGAAACTAATTTTTACCTGATTGATAAATTTTCAGAGTAAATAAAAATAATTCATTTTTCATCTCAATTTCATGTAAAATCCAGTCAAAACCATAGACTTTTCACCAATACACCGATAGTAACAAAATAATACCATTTTAGTTATTAAAATAGCATATTTTTTTTAATATTTAAATCATCTATATATATAGTCAAAAATATTAGGTAAATAATCTTTTTGTTTCCTACACGTGTAGAAACACTGTATTGACATGGATATTCAGTTTAATTAACCTTTCCGTATATTTCATTCCCATGTAATTGACATAAAATATTCAATTTAATTACAGAACCTTTCATTATATTTAATTCCAAGTATATCTTTTTTAAATGGCGTATTGCACTACAATTACAAAACTAGTCAAAACCCTTCGACGGTCAACGAAATTAAAACTCTACAGGACTTTAACTCCATATACCCCATACCCTCCTAAACTCAACCTTAGTACCCCAACCCTATTCATCCTACTTTTATCCTGCACTCCTAAATTAAGCTTTTATCTATTTATTCCCAATTAAATAATCCAAGGATCCCAACTATATGGTAGAAACAACCTTAACCAATCAAGATTTTTTGTCCCCACATGTCTTCATCTTCCTCGGCCTCTCTCCTCTCCCTCAACCTTCCATTGGCGAAAATTGAAGCTTCAAAAACAGGTAAATCTTGCTCGTTTTGTTGATTTTTTGCAAAATAACTTGTAAATATCATATATATCTCGCTATTGTGAAAGAAGAAGATCCTTGAAAATATGAGAGTTTTAAAAACTTTTAAAACTGTAAATAAAGATTTATATGCAATTTTATGTTTGTTTTGATGATTATACGGTGTAATTTCGTTTACGGTGAATCATACATCATGTGGAATGTATAATCGAAACAATGTCCTAAAATCGGATTTGTAAGTGGAAGGATAATTTCGGTATTACAAAGATATGTGGTTTTACTAGGAAAAATAAATTCTGGGATTACTAGTTTTACTTGCGGTATTACTATGTATTCTTGTCTGAAAGAAAAAATATTAGTTACGGTGTGAATAATTTATAAGCGTCTTAATAAAGATAATACTAATGGTATTCTATTTTATCTCGGAAAATGGAAAATCCATGATGCACATTCATTTGTTTTGATTATGGGGATATTATATGAAAGAGGGGCTGAAATAAAATGGATCTCGGAGATGGTGAAGGAGAAGATGAAATTCACACGATTTTGTTTAGGAAGTCAATGGAGGAGATCACTTACTCTGGTTTGGTTGGCGTATTTGCGAGAAAGATAAAGGTAGATGAATCTAAGGTGAAAGTGAAGATTAGTTACTTTCAATGGTATTGTATTCGTCAAGCCATCATACATCGGAGTGGTAGAGGGAGTGGCGAGGCAGGCAGAGCAAGAGGAGAAGGTTTTGCAGCATATTTTGAATGTGGAAGTGGTTGGGTTCGGTGTTTGATTGTTGAAATTTATTATTATGTCTTATTTGGACTCTTGAGTAATCATTGGACTACTTGAGATTACTAGCATTAGTACGTGTAATCTGGACTACTTGAGATTACTAGCATTACTACGTGTTATCTAGACTACTTGAGATTACTAGCATTACTACGTGTAATCGGACTCTTGGGAATTTCTGGTTTTATTATGTGTCTTTATTAAGTAAAACATATCACTAGGTAAATTGTTTATGATGTGCGTTTAAACTATTTTTTGATGATTGTTTTCACTTCCTAGGCTATGTCATGATAAATATATACATCTAAACTATTTTTGATAAATATTTTCAATTATTAAAGAAAACCTTATCAGTTTCTAAAAACATCCTTAACTTTCTATATTAGTTTACTAAGTGTTCTACTATAGTGAAGAGAAATTTTCAAAACATGTATTCTTTGAAATGTTTTATGCAAATGTCTTCCTTAACAAGATTGACTAGGTAAAATCATTGGTTTTACTACAAAACCTTCAATTTTGTGATGGTTTAACTAGATAAGCGTAATTATTGCCAAAGTATTACTATGTGTATAGTAGTATTACTACAACCTTGGAGATTATTAGGCGTATTACTAAGTGTTACGTATGCTACTAAATTTATATATGGCTGCACGTTTTACATGAGAAATTTGGCGGCTACGTTTTACATGTGAAATTCATTTTAAAAATAAATAAATTGATTTCATCTATTTTTATTGCATTACAACAAACCCAGTAATTCCAGTTATCACAGTTATTCATTTTGGGCAGAGTAACACTGTAATTCAAGTTATCCCAGCTATTCCATTACCATCTTAAACATCCAAAACAACATTTCAGCACAGTTTAACATCCAACAACAAAAAAACAAACATTCTCCTACAAGTTTCAAACATCCAAAATACTTAAAAACATCTAAAACATAAGGTAGCTGGAGTCCAAGGTAGCCTTTAAGCCTTTGTTTTAGTCTTCTTCCTCCCCTTCTTCCCGTGAAAAGTCTGCACCTTGTGATGGTTCAGACTTCCTCTTCCCCGTTATCGGAGGTGCAGCATCAACAGCTCTCATCCTTGGTCTGCCCCTATTCTTAGGTCCAGCAGTCGGTGTGGCCTTTTTACCTGAACTCCTCGGCCTGGGTTTTCCATACGTTTCTGTCTTCTCCTTGCATCTAAGTAAGATCTCAGGCTGCGTCACGCGTACCTCTTTCCCTCCAAATTCTTCTTCCTCCACGGGGTTTTGTTCAGATCAATGGTGGCGGTTTAAGCTTCTTTGGTGTTGTTGGAGTCTCACGTGGTGGTGGTGTTGGAGTCTCGCGTGGTGGTGGTGGTGGCGGTGTTGGAGTCGCATACTCAACCGGAGCCTCATTGCTCTCAGATAGAACACTTGCCATAATGATATCTGCCTCATCTCCACTCATTTCCTTCTCCTTTTCCTTCTCTTTTTTCTTCTCTTTTTCCTTCTCACTACTCTCAAATTCCTCAGCTTTCTCTTCTTCCTCGGCCAACTCCCTTCCAACATTTTCTTCTTCCTCAACTTTCTCATCTTCTTCAGCCTCAGATTCTTCCACCCTTTCTTCATCTCCTCTCTCCTCTTCTCTTCTCTCCTTCTTCCTTCCCTCCTCTGCTCATCCCTTTCCATCAGCTTGTACTCTACTTCTCTCTTGCATCAGCTTGTACTCAGATTCCTCCTTCTCTTTTCTTTTCACCATCTTCATCATGATTCCTAGCCTCTTGCTCAACATCTTCTTTTCTTTCTCACCTTCTTCATCACGTTTCCCAGCATCTTCATCATGATTCCCATCCCACTGTCCAAAATCCATGTCTTCACCAAGATTCGGTTTCTCACTCACCTTACTCTCGATAGATGTGAGCCTTTTTCTATTTTCTTAGCCACGGATCTCAACAGCCGCTGCCCTTTTCAATTCCACCCAGCCTCAAATCAACAGCCTCCAGCTTTGTCTCCACCATTAGGTTAAGTCCAACAAATGCTTCTCCCATGAAATCCAAAGCGGCTGTTCCGGACCTTGCAAGCTAGAATCGAGAGGATGATGTTTCTGACGTCACCTTTTCTTTGTCCTTCTTCTTAGTAAACACTCGTGCAGCTTGATCTAAATCATACAGCTCTTCCCACCAAATACTCTTCCCTTCACGGTTAACCGGTGGTTCCAAGTCTCGCTTGGCTCCACGACGGTCATACTCTCGTTCAAGTCAACGATCACGAGCCAACAAGATTTCCTCACCAATAGTTGGTTCCAACACACGTGAATAGTCTGAAAAAAACAATTAACACCAATTAAATTTTATGTTTTGAGACTGAAAAAAAACAATCTACTATAGCGTAAACATGTACCTTTGTGTCTCCAAGCACTCGGTATATGTCTTCGAGGATAACCCTCGGTGGTCTTCGTAAACCGACTCTTGCACATCCTTGGACAGTCCGCACAAGGATTATTTTGATAGATTCTAAACTCTTTCCCAGGCAGGAATACACTCAAAAGCCAGAACCTATAGAACAAAAACATGTCAGAAATTCATTTAAAATAAAAAAAAAACTTTTGTCACTTATTTAAAAAATAAAAATTATATTCTTACCTCTAAAGGGACTATGAAACCAGGAAAGGAGACTGCATCTTTTTTCACTTCTCCCTTTAAATGGTTCATCACCCGCTTAATCTCCTTTATCGAATCCTCAAATGTGAGACGACCCCATGGAAATGTTCTGCAAGCATCCAAATCATCCACCATCCTCAAGATGAAGGCGTCTAAATGTCCCTCATACTTTGGCTTTCCTCTGATAACAGTACCAAGGAAAAACAAGACCGCCATTTTCAATTTATCTGGACAATCCGGCATAGACAACAGCTTCTGCTTCACATCAGTGATGGTGATCTTCTCTATGTTATGGAAGTAGTAATTCACAAACTCAGTACCCGATCTTCTTATATCGCTCGGATACTCGGTGCGTCTAAGCCAGAGATGAGGGCATGCTCCCTCATAGAATAGCGGATGGGTACTCCATTAACCGCAAACCATGCAACATCATCTTGAGTACAAATGGCGTGCGGGGTAACATCCACATCCCGGAGCCAGGTTTGGTTCGTCGGCATGTGAAAGAAGTGTCGGCGAGAATGGCTTGTGAACCATTCGGCTGATCCTCCTTAAGCGTCTCCTTGATGACTTTTCTTGTCGCGCTCACATAACACTTCGTTTGTATCTTGCACATCTTCGTGAACTCACTGCTTTTGAAGTATAACTCGAGGGCTGCGGTGGTTGCATTTCCTCTGCAATGAAAATACACAAGAAGTCTTAGTAATGCTAGTAATGCTAGTAAAACAAGAAGTTCAGTAATCTAGTAATGAAAATACACACAAGAAGTCTTAGTAATGCTAGTAATTAGTAAAACAAGAAGTCTAGTAATCCTAGTAATACAAGAAGTCTATTAGTATGCGCAAGTATTAGGAGCTCCCACGTATTAGTACTACTAGTTACAAGACAACATTTCTCACTATGAAACAATGATACAAAATATATACCTCATTGTCGGACCCTCCCTTTCAGTTCATCGACATTGGAGCGGTTGGTGACTCGGTTCTCTCAGCGTACTCTTCTTACTCCTCTGTAAATACATATATACATGTTAGTAATCCTAGTAATGCTAGTAATACAAATAGCCTAGCAGTACTACTAATTACAAATCACCATTTTTCCACTAATGTAACAAGGATGCTACAAAATATATACCTCACTTCGGACCCATCCCTTTCGGACTCATGTCGAAGCGATCGTAACTCGGTTCTCTCTCTTGCGTGCTCTTCTTACTCTTCTTACTCCCTTCAACTGGTGTTTTGCAATAGGGGCGGTCTCGGCCTAAGGGATGAGCGGCGCCTTTCATTGGGGACTCCTTCTTCTTTGCCACCTTTTGATTTCCCTTCATAACTTTCTGTACAAGACATTACAACACTCAATCACTCTAAATCCAAACCGCAAACAACAACACAACATCAATTAACTCTCATCACCAACTCGCTATCACTCCCATTTAAACCAAACATATCCGATTCATATATATATATTCACCCTAATTTATAGGGAGTCATGTGTTTAATCAACTTATTAAGTAAAAAATATATCAAAATCGGACATTTTCATCTAAAATCAATCCCAAATTAGTTTATATCATAACATATTCATAGCATAAAATCGCACAATTTCACCATGTATCCACGAATTCATATCACAAACTAGCCAAATACAAATAATTGACAAGTTTTCCCAATTTCCCAATTTTTTTTACCTAAAATACAAATCAAACCGAAATCAATCACAATAAATCACTTACAAAAACGCAGGAACTCAATTCCGAGATGGGTGAATTCGATTGTCACAGAGAAATAAGAAGAAGCGAAGAAAATGGAGGAGGCGGGGATGTTAGGGTTTATCGCCCGTCGGAGCCGTTTCAATCGCGGGAGGAGGGACTCCCTTTTGTTTACAGTTGAAAAATTAAGTGTTGAAGAAGGAGCACAAAGCGGCGGCGTTTAGGCTATCTGGGTCGAATCTGTCCGGTTTGCTTGGTTTGGGTCGGATCTTGGTGTTGGATCCTGTAAATAACTCATGTTCTTATATTAAAACCGTAATTAGCCACTTTCTCGATTTAAATTTAAATAAAAAATATATAATATTATAATAAAAGGTTAAAGGGGAATTTTTGGGAGGGGTATGGGGTATATGGGGAAAGTAATCTAATATATCCTAGTTAGAAAAAATTTATTCTATCTACCCCACCATTTTTCTTACTACCCCACCATTTTTCCCCTTACACTATTACCCTTTCTTTTTATATTATTTTTATGTTAAGTTGTTAACTCGGACCACTCTCGATGCTCATGGACCGCTTTTCCAATATTTTACCATGACCTCATCTCAATACCTGCGGTCCCCACTTCTAGAGATCCAACCTCCTTCCAACATGTGTCCATCTTCTTCTTTATTTTTAACTAAATTTATTTTTTAAATATTTAATGATTAATATAACTAAAACATATAGAAAGAAATTTAATATTCGTGTAACTTAACATAACATTTTGTAAAAGTAAAATAGCAAAATAAATTATTTCAATATTCTTTTAATCAAAATAAATTTCAAAATAAATATATAAACAAACTTTCTAAACTAAAGTTTATCTCTTTTATATAAAAGTGGTCAAATTTAAAATAAGATATTTTATATTCCAATCAACAATTTATTTCAGAAATATTTATATAAATTATTAAAACCATTTCAAAATTAAATTTAAAAATAATTTTATTAAATATTTATAAATTTTTGATTATATATAAAAAATTTCAGAAAACAAAATTTTAATAAAATATGTATTTCATTTATATATAATCAACAATATGTTATAAAATAAAAATAAATCAAATAAAATACTTATATAAATTATTTTTGTTTAAACTAAATTTTTTCTCTTTATATAAAAATTATCAAAATACAAATTTAAGAAAAATATATTTCAATAATATTTTAACCAACAATTAATTTCAAAAATAAATTAAATTAAATAATTTTATAAATTATATTTTTAAACTAAATCTTTAAGAATAGTGGGATTTTTAAAGAAATATGTAAATAAAGTTTAAATAAGATTATGTATATTTCCTAAATTTAACACTGTTTTGAGGAAAAAACATTAAAATGGTGTTAGTTGATAATTTGAGTTGTGTAACATGTTCTTGGTCATTTAAAAACACCTAAACTGATGAAAAACTTTTTTTTAACCATAACTGATGAAAAACTAAAGTTTTAGGTATATTGGTATAAAACAATTACGACAATGATGTTTAAGGACTATTTTGTATATTTATGCTTATTTGCACTCTTTTGAAGCAAAATGATACATTACAATGGTGAGAGATATTGTGGGTTGTATAGCACCCTTGTGGTCGGTTAAAAGGGTTAAAATCGATCAAAATAAAAATTTCTATGAATTACTGGAATTAATTGTACCACTAAGGTGAAACGTGTATTACTAGTATTACTGGATTGATTATGTACCAAAGTTCTTGAACAACTTAGATTCTTAAAATAATTAATAATAATTCTATTTTTTCTGGGAAATTTATTTAAGTATATATTTTCGCATTTGGAGTTTCAATAAAAGGGATCCTGATCATCACCACTACCCTATTGCAATATGAACTATTGTGTAATATGAACTACTAGGTACTATTGTGAACTACCTTGAATTATCTTAAAATACCTTGAATTACTATGTATTATGCATGTTTCTAAGAACCTTAATTTTCCTCTTACTATTAATTTTTAGAATATGTATGTCATACATTACGTGATAATATGTCCATGTAAGTGTTTATTTGTCAAATTAGACATAAGATATTTTTAATTTCTCAAGTTGATAGAAAACTTCTCATTTCCATAGAAAACATCCTTATACTTTCATACTAATGTCTTGATGGGAATGTCATAATGAGATGAATAACAGAAAATACATATTTTGAAAAAAAAATTCTGACAGTGTGTTATATGTAATCTAAAACGGTCTAAATACATTGGTATTACTAATAAATTTGATTTTTTAATGTTGTATTACTAATAAATATTGTAATTTACAAAAGTATTACTATGAAGAAGGAAATATTACTACTAACTTGAGTACTACTAAGTGTAAATATTCAAACATGTGTTCTCTCCTCTTAACACGTTTTTAGACATTTTTTTTTGTTGAGACCGTTTTAGACAAGTTTTTTTTTTTGTCTTCTTAGTATTATTACCTATAAAACCTAGTAGTTCAAATTTTTATTTTAGCACACAATAATACCTAGTATTCTAGTAGTCCAAACCTGCAACAACACAAGTAATAGTCTTACATATCTTCCTACATGGATACAACACAAGCAAGACTTACATATCATCCTACATAAGTTCAAAAGAAAAACCGAGATACATAATAAACAACCAAAATATGTTAACCCACAGGTCTTCTGAGCCTTAGGTCAACAACAAAGCAACACTAACAATTAATAAAAATGAAAACTTTAGGTCAACAAAGAAGGAGACTACATACTCCGAGAAGAAGAGAACGAATCAGTAATTGGAGTATCTCTATCGAGCGAAACAGAACATCTCAGCGCCAAGCCCTGGACTTGATAGAAACCCTCTTAGCTGCAGATTGAAACGGATAAGTGAGCTAAAACTCCGATGATCTTCTAGTTCTACACACCCATCGTTTCTCTTGTCGAATTGCAGCAACAAGTGAAGTGAGCCGCCGCTGACACTTGTTCCCCTGCTGTAAGCAGAGGCCCTACGCCTCCTTCCTCGATGGTAAGCTTAGTGTAGCGATCGTTATCACGGGCATTAGAAACGAAGGAAGCGGCAGCATCGGAGTGGTCTTCAAGGGATCCGGTGTGGAGAAGAGCAATATGCTCCCAGATGAGGCAGAGGATGGGCTCGTTGGCGGCGATAGGAGGAAGACCAAGGTAACCAGCGTCACTGCGATCCTCAGCGAGCGGGAGCGGAGACACGGAGTAACCAAGAAATGTCCCTGATAGAATTCTCCAACTGAGCAGACATATTGCGGAAGGCGGCGGCGGGTATGATGGTGAAGAAGCGCTTCATGATGCCGTTAGCTCAGCACTTGAGGACGAGGATCTGCTCTGTGTCATCGATGTTACGGTGAGTGGGACGCTCTTGTAGATCAGAACTAGCACGGGCAACCTGGCGGAGAAGACCACCAACCTTCTCAGTCTTTGCCTTGAGTTCTGCGCGCTCCTGCTTGAAGAACTAGCCTCATCAGCCGCTTTCACCACCTGGTCAGACAGTTGGATCGGCCTCGGTAAGATTTGCATCATGATATCAGGTATCTCAGATCAATGGTCGGTTTTTATCGAGAACCCTATAAACTGATTGGATGAGAAGACAAACGAATCAATCGACGTGAATGAGATTGAAGAAGGAATGAATCGGAGAAGAAAATTTTATTGATTTATCTAAACTGGGATTTGAAAATTGAAAAGGAAGAAGGAAGAAGATAACGAAAAGGGAAAAAGATTTTGTATTTTTTATTGTAGTTTTCATTTTTTTTATTAAATTAATAGGATAGGATCCGTTTTGACTGAGTTCGGGTGGGCAATCCGTTTATCTTATGGTTGGGTCTGTAAATTATCAAATTCATTAAACCCTTTTGTGTCTTTTACTTTGTTTTGGTTAAAAAAAGAAAATCAAAAAGAAATTAAATTTATGAAGGGATATATTAGAATAACCATGGGAGTTAGTAGGGCAATATAGAATAAAGTCCGGTATATGGAGTTAAAGTCCAACTCTACAAGTCCTTCCTTCCCTTTTTTTTCCTCTCCCTCCCTGCGTCAATCTCAGGCTTCCTTCCTTCATAAACCTCTCTCGAGATATAATCTATATATATAAAAAAGAGAACTGCCTCTCCCTTGCGCTCAACAAAACCTTTCGCTCTCTATCATCAAAGTTGCTTCTTCTCCGTCTCTCTCCTCGACCTTCCATTGATTCTCAACTTCCCCCGCCCCCATGGCTGCCGAGAAGTTACGCGACTTGAGTCAGCCTATCGACGTCACTTTGCTCGATGCCACCGTTGAGGCCTTCTACTCAACAGGATCGAAGGATGAAGTAAGTCAATTGTTTCTGGTGGTTTCCTAATCGAACGAACGAATCAATTATATGACCATCTTGTTTTCTTTGTTCGATTAGAGAGCGTAATCGTTTTCCCAAAAGAGGAGGATTTATTAGGTTTTACGGTTTCTGAATCGAGTTATCTGCATCTGTGTGTTGATTTTAAAATGATAACATGTTTGTTTCCAGAGAGCTGCTGCGGATAACATCCTGCGGGAATTGAAAGCCAACCCTGACACCTGGCTTCAAGTGGTTCACATTTTGCAAAGCACCAGGAGTACACATACCAAATACTTTGCTCTTCAGGTAAAGTTTTTGCTTGTTCAACTTCCAGATAAGGTTTTTGCTATAGGGAAAAAAAATTTCTTATGGATTCCACTTTCAGGTGCTAGAAGGTGTTATCAAATATAGGTGGAATGCGTTACCCGTCGAGCAACGTGATGGAATGAAGAATTACATCTCTGAAGTCATCGTGCAGGTATAATATAATATTTGAGAGGTTGTTAGTTAGAAATGTTTTGACATCGTTTTTTTTTTTTTCTTTTATCATGTAGCTCTCAGGGGATGAAGGATCTTTCAGATCGGAAAGGCTTTATGTCAACAAGTTAAATATCATTCTGGTTCAGGTATATATATCTTCAAGGTTTCATGCTGATAGGAGTGATCCCTGATTTTTTTTGCTTTGACTCCTTCTTGTGTGTTTACTATCTATTTATTTGTGATGTGTGATACAGATTGTGAAACATGAGTGGCCTGGGAAGTGGAGGAGCTTTATTCCTGATCTAGTTAAAGCTGCTAAAACTAGCGAGACTATCTGTGAGAATTGCATGGCTATTTTGAAGGTAAGTGTTGTCTAACTACTTTTGCATTAAGTTAAACATGTGCTTTTAAATAACATTCCTTCTTTTTCCTTAGCTCCTGAGCGAAGAGGTCTTTGATTTCTCAAGAGGAGAGATGACTCAGCAAAAGATTAAGGAGCTGAAAGAGTCCCTTAACAGGCAAGTTAGACTTTTCTGGTAGTTTAATTTATTGGAATTTAAGAATAATGAAGAGCAAACTATGTTACAAAACTTCAAATATCTTGCCATATTTTTCAACTGGTGATACTCTACTGACTTATTCTGTTTTGTAATGTGCAGCGAGTTTCTACTCATTCATGAGTTGTGCCTATATGTTCTCTCAGCTTCCCGAAGAACAGAGCTTATACGTGCCACGCTCTCTGCATTGCATGCCTATCTTTCTTGGATTCCGCTTGGCTATATATTCGAGTCACCCTTGGTAATATATTTGGAATATAAGTGGACTAAGAGAGGCTTACAAGTCTCACATTTGCATATCCTTATTACTGATCTCGTTGTTCGCAGCTGGAAACCCTCCTTAAGTTCTTCCCTGAGCCGGCATATAGGAATCTCACTCTGCAGTGTCTGTCAGAGGTATGCCGGTTTATAGTCTGGTTTTTTTGGGTGTCACTATTTTACTGTCACTGTCTAATGGCTTGTGTTTCTCTGGCAGGTTGCAGCTCTTAATTGTGGGGACTTCTACAATGGGCAATATGTCAAGATGTACAGCATTTTCATGGGACAGTTGCAGGTAATACTGCTTTTTTTTTTTGGTTTTGTTCATTGATGTTTCAAGACTCAGTTTTAGCTGGTTATGTACCCTATCTGGTCGTTTATGGTATTTACCTTATTTATCTTAACTTTTAAGTTACATTGGCTTATGTTCTTTTCATGTCTGCAGACAATGCTTCCTTTAGATATCAATATCCCAGAGGCATATTCAAATGGAAGTGATGAAGAACAGGCAAGTCTTTTACGAGCATTAGGTTCCGACCATTCCATATCTTACTGTAACATTTCGAGATAATGACTGTATATTTGTTTTTACCTCTAGGCTTTTATCCAGAACTTGGCACTGTTTTTCACTTCATTTTTCAAGGTAAATTTCTTTCTTTGTGGTGTAAGATGTGTTATGTGGGGGTTTCCTTGAATTTTAGGCTTTATATGTGTGTAAACGAGGGATGAGGGTTTGCATTTAATTTTTCTTTCATATATTTATATGCATTTCAAAATTAGTAATATTGCTTTCTATCCTTTGTTTGCAGTCACATATAAAAGTCCTAGAATCTGCACCCGAGATTGTTTCTTTACTACTTGTGGGTCTGGGATATCTCATTAACATTTCATATGTTGATGACATTGAAGTATTCAAGGTAATGTGAATTATATTTATATTTTTGATGTTTATTAATAATACTATTAGAAGAATTATCTCATGTTATTTGTCAATGCTTTGGAAATTGATAGTTTTTGCTTGCTTATGAGTGAACAGGTTTGTTTGGACTATTGGAATTCACTAGTTTCGGAGTTATTTACGTTGCATCATCATGTCGGCCACCCTGGTCTAAATCCAAGTCTGTTTGGATTGCAAGTATGGCTTCTTTATATTCTTTCATAAGATGGATATTAGGGTTGTATATTGTGCTACTTACGCTCTTTTGATTTGCCTATTGTCAGATGCATTGCCTTCCTCGTACCGCTGATAGCATCAAACCGGAAGTCACAGAGCGACAAAAACTTTATGCTGATCCTTTGTCAAAATTAAGGGGGCTCATGATTAGCCGTATGGCTAAGCCCGAAGAAGTGATAATTGTTGAAGATGAAAATGGGAATATAGTCCGTGAAACTATGAAGGATAATGATGTTCTTGTCCAATATAAGGTATCTTCTGTTACATAAGATATACTAGATCCTCACAGAAGGCATGGATGTATACATAATTATTAAACATTTTATATCTCTTCTTGAGTCACACTTGCGATGCTATATTGGAAAGAAGTTCTATTTAGTATTTTATTAGATAGACTCTACTCTAGGTTTCAATCATACAGGTATTCTCATTTCATATTTTACTCTGTTGCAGATAATGCGGGAGACACTAATTTACCTCTCGCACCTTGGTCATGATGATACCGAAAGACAGGTACTTATTATTAGAGATATCAGGTTGTCATCATTTTGTGAATTATCTGGAGGCTTGGCTGACGCTATTGTACTGGTGTCAACTTTTTTGTTGCTCCTGCAAAGATGTTGAGTAAGCTAAGCAAACAGTTGAGCGGGGAGGAATGGACATGGAACAACCTGAACACTTTATGCTGGGCTATTGGATCTATTTCTGGCTCCATGGATATTGACCAGGTAAGATCTCAGCTCTCATTGTCGTCTACTTGCTTCTTCAACGAACAACAATTGAGAATTTTGTTAGTAATGCAGTAACAAATACATTTTTTTGGCTCTAGCTATTTGGTAGCATCTTTCTAATGTTACTAGTGCTCTCACTGTCGTGTCTTTATTTCAGGAAAACAGATTTCTGGTGATGGTTATTCGTGATTTGTTAAGTTTATGTGAAATCATCAAGGGAAAAGACAATAAAGCTGTTATTGCAAGCAACATCATGTGAGTTTGTTTGTACATAGTAAATACTAATATGGAAATCTGCTTGATATTTACGTAGTGTGAGATTTTTACTATAAATGGGTCACATGTTTCTTGGTAGCATGATATTATCCTAAAACTCTTGCTTGTTCCATGCATGATTCGTTTTGAGTATTTGATCTTTTTTGTCTTCTTGTGCATTCGTTGCAGGTATGTTGTCGGACAGTACTCGAGGTTCTTAAGGGCTCACTGGAAGTTTCTGAAAACAGTTGTTCATAAGTTGTTTGAATTCATGCATGAGACACATCCTGGTGTTCAGGTAATTCTTCTCGTTTTAAAGGTAGACTTAAGAATTCGTGCAGAAGTTACAGTTTCTTGGCTAAATCTTTCAAAATGAAGAAGGACCGATTAGGAAATTTAATTTCATTACCATCCATGTACCAACAACTCTTACATCTCAATATTCATAGTTGCTTTCCATGCGGTCTGGTTCATCAAAAATCTGCTTAAGCTAATATCCTACATTTTCCTTTCAGGACATGGCGTGTGATACATTCTTGAAAATTGTTCAAAAATGCAAGCGCAAATTCGTTGTTCTGCAGGTATGTATGTACTGGTTTGTTTAATACACATTTTAACCCTTTGCTTTATCATCTAAAATGAGGTCATCTTTGTTTGTTTTAGGTTGGAGAGAAGGAGCCATTTGTATCTGAACTTCTGTCAGGTCTTGTTACAATTGTTGGAGATCTTGAGCCTCATCAGATTCAGACTTTTTATGAATCTGTACGTGTTTTTAGTCGTGTGTTGTTTATGTAGATGGGAAAGCCATTTCTTACCGTGTTCTCACTCTCTCTGTCTCTCTCTTCAGGTTGGTACTATGATCCAGGCAGAAACAGATCCTCAGAAGAGGAGTGAATATATCCAGCGATTGATGGATCTCCCAAATCAGGTCTGTTATTAAGCAAAAAGGCACTGTCTAGCTTTTTTTTTTCCATAGCTCGCTAAAGGTTTTTTTCGTCTTCTACAATGTAGAAATGGACAGAAATCATAGGCCAAGCACGTCAGAATGCAGATATTCTCAAAGATCCAGATATGATACGTACTGTGCTTAGTATCCTCCAGGTCTGATATCGTATTACGTTGGTATACTGTTTTGATTTATTTGCTAGAGCTAGTTGGATCGTCTTTTGACTTATATATGTATGCAGACAAATACGAGAGTTGCAACTTCACTAGGAACACATTTCTTATCTCAAATCTCGTTGATCTTCTTGGATATGCTGAATGTTTATAGGTAAATTTTTATACTTCTTTAGACAAATGTTTACATGCTTTTCATCTCTCTATTTAGTAAGCATTGACTTTATTCTTCCTCTTGTGCACCAGAATGTACAGTGAACTCGTGTCAAGCAACATTGCTGATGGTGGCCCGTATGCTTCGAGGACATCTGTTGTTAAACTTCTAAGGTAGGATGGCTTTCTTAACCAAATTAAGAAAATCACAGATCTTGATACCCTAATATTTATATTAACCTCTTTTATGCTTCATGGAACAGATCTGTTAAGAGAGAAATCCTTAAGTTGATAGAAACTTTTCTAGACAAAGCTGAATACCAGCCACACATCGGCAAGCAGTTTGTTCCACCAATGATGGATCCAGTTCTTGGGGACTATGCAAGAAATGTTCCAGATGCAAGGGAATCAGAAGTTTTATCACTCTTTGCTACAATAATAAATAAGTATGTCTCTCGTCTCTGTTGATGCATGCTTTATCATAAGAGAAGGCTTACAGCTAAATGTAACATGGACATGTGCTTGTTTTAGGTACAAGGTTAATATGCAAGATGAAGTGCCTCGCATTTTTGAAGCTGTTTTCCAGTGCACTTTGGAGGTAACAGATTCTATGGTCCATGAAATAACACATATATGGTTTAACTTGTCCTTTGTTTTATTTTCAATCCGTAAAGTTTATGCATACATGGAACTGACTAGTGATGGCTAATTCGTTTGCTCATTTTTGTTTGCAGATGATCACGAAGAATTTTGAAGATTATCCAGAGCACCGCCTCAAGTTTTTCTCGTTACTTCGTGCTATTGCGACTTTTTGTTTTCCTGCCTTGGTACAGTTGTCAAGTGAGGTTGGTGTTTATGGTCTTGCCATTTAGTTTTCTTCACCTGGTTAACTCCCTTCTATGTTAATTGGTTTATTGGTCACTAGTGATCCCTGAACTTATATTGTTTTTGTGACTCTTATCAGCAACTGAAGCTAGTGATGGACTCAGTTATCTGGGCGTTTAGGCATACCGAAAGAAATATCGCTGAAACCGGGCTTAATCTCTTGCTGGAGCTGCTGAAAAAGTTTCAGGTTTTTGAAATTTCCCTGTCTCACTTATAATCCTCCATTGGTTTGTGCCATTAAGTGCGTGATCTCTAACATTTTTTTTTTATCTCGAATTGTAACAGAAATCTGACTTCTCTAACCAATTCTACCGGACATACTTTATGCAAATTGAGCAAGAGATATTTGCTGTCTTGACCGATACTTTCCACAAGCCTGGGTTCAAGCTTCATGTGTTGGTGCTACAACATCTATTTTCCCTGGTAATAAAAATACTTATACACACAAAAAATCTACCATTTACTAGTTTCTGCGGATTTTGAGAGGTCAATGTTTTAAAACATTTCAGGTAGAGAGCAAGTCTTTGACAGAACCTTTGTGGGATGCTTCAACAGTACTTCAGCAATACCCAAACAATGCTGCCTTTGTTCTTGAATACACCATCAAGCTTCTAAGCTCATCATTCCCAAACATGACTACATCAGAGGTAACTTAACTAACATTAACCAAAGGATTTGCTCTATCATTACCAACTTTTATCTTTTTGACATTACAAACAAACAGGTGACGCAATTTGTGAATGGACTTTACGAGTCGAGAAGTGACATTGCGAGATTCAAGAATAACATACGAGACTTCCTTGTACAATCCAAAGAGTTTTCTGCTCAGGTATAATAATAGTTTTAACTGCAAAGATTAGTTTCCCTCCAATAAATACTACATTTCCTTTTCATACGGTGTTGAATGGATTTGTTTTCTTTGTGTTTTCAGGATAACAAAGATCTATATGCTGAAGAAGCTGCTGCTCAGATTGAGAGAGATATACAAAAGATGCTTTTGATTCCTGGTCTTATTGCTCCTAACGAGATTCAAGACGACATGGCTGATTCATAAACTATTTCTTAGGATGAATTTATTCAGTGGATCTTGTTTTTTTTTTCTTTCTTTTACATCGAACATTTCATATTTTATTAAGCTGAACCGAACTCATAAGTTAAGAAAAATATAAATTAAGTTTGACGGCCCCAAAGTAATACTCTTTCCTTTACAAAGTATAATGTTTTAGAGGCGTTTTACATTTTTAAATCAACCAAGTTTATTGGTAAAAAAAAGAAGTTTATTGGTAAAATTTCCAGTTCAAAAAAAGTTATTGATAAAATGTCTTTTTTTCCATTTTTTTCCGTAGTCCATTTAAAACTAGACCAAGAGCAGACGAACTAATTTGCGAAGAGCCTCTTCATCTGTCAGAACCTGATATAAAAAAACTGCACAATGCTTTTTGGTAAAATTAGACTCTGCAGAGTTTCTAACCTCCTCTGGTAACTGATTTTGTGTTTCAGGAGATCATAAAAGACCCATTCATGCTCAACAGTGTCATTCTAGTGTTTGCAAACAAGCAAGACATGGTAAAAACTTCAGAGCTTCGAGTTTTCGTTATATTTGAAATTTGTCATTGGCCAATAGTTTATCCGAACTCTTTATGAATATTAGAGAGGTGCCATGCCATGTCTCCGCGAGAAGTATGTGAAGGGCTTGGTTTATTAGATCTCAAGAACAGGAAATGGCATATACAAGGCACACGTGCTCTTCAAGGAGATGGCCTCTATGAAGGCTTAGACTGGTTATCCTCTACTCTCAAAGAGGTCGGTTGGCCCCTCGTTTTAACTTACTTTGTCTGCGGCTAGCTAAATAGACATACGAAAAGTAGAAGATCAAGCTCATGGTGTCTAGGTCTCTCCACCATTTATATACTTTGGCCTTTGATATGGTTATGTCACACAATCAAAACCTCTTTAAGACTCTTGTAATGGAAGTGTTTTTCTTTTTTTGGTCTCCACATTGCTCTGATTCTGAAAGCTACTGTTAGTATCAAGTAGGCTTCTATTTGCATGGTATGACTTTGGAACTTCCTTGTATTATCCTGATGGAAAATGTATATAAACTGCAAAATTCTCGTTGAGTTTCTTAATGTCCCTTTGATATGATATAAGATAATGGAATGATCTTTTGCGTCTATTTCTTTGGGCAGACTGTTGTGTAGAGTATCTTGAGCTATGGCAGCTCATCACTTGGTTTTAACAATCTCGTTTCTTGTGAGAAGAGGTGATTAAATAGACAGCTCAACCGAGATTTAAATAAAGTAGAGGAGGGAAAAATAGATTTGATATGAAAATCTGTTTAGGTTTCTTGAAAAAACTAAGAAAACAAAAGAAGCAACAAGTTTTTTTTCCAGAGAAGGAAATCGTTTCAAAAAGGGTAAAGTAGTTTCTTCTCTACTCTAAGGTCTTGTGTTGTTGCTTGTTCTTGATAGCAAGTTCCTTCACCAACTTCGTTAGTTGCCTCATGCTTATATCTTTAAGGCTCTCTTCATCGATCATGTTCTTCTTCTTCTTAGTCTCGGCTTCTGCTTCTCTCTCTCCATTGTTGTCAAGAACCATCTCCTCGTCGGCATTCTCCTTGTTCTTGTCTGCAACAAGATTCAGTGGAGTTTTTGTCTCTTTACCAGCAAGAAGAAAAGAAGAAGCTGGAGACTTTTTCTTGTCTGAAACAGAAGACTCTTCTGATTCAGAATCTACCATTTCTCCAGTTCTCAAACTCTTTTCATCTATCTCGCTGATCTCATAATCGGACCATTCATCACTGTCTGATTCTTGAGGTGGGGAGGAAGCCTGAGTCTTCTTGTCTGAAACTATAGCCAGCTCATCATCACCCATCAGTTCATCAGACTCGCAACTTTCTTCCGATTCTTCAGCCTTTAGAACTGTTGGGACAGTGTCTACCGTAGTCACATTATCACTAGCAGTGACCTTAGACCCTTGGTTTGTGTCAGCGACACCACCAGAATCATCATCATCATCCTCTGATTCAGATTCAGAATCATTCTTCATTTCTTCAGACTCTGATTCTTTGCTACAGGTCACAGTGTCTGTGGTGGTAGAAGCAGCATGGTCCTTGACTAGATCAGAACTCTCTGGAGCTGGAACGGTGTTGGACTCTGCAAAGAAGATAATAATTAAGAAATGCAAACAGTGAGAATAAACGATACTGGTTGGTATGATTGTGTGTATTACCTGTTCCATTCATCTTCTGTTCCTTGCTGGCTGTTGCATCAACGAAAGTGATATCACCAAGATCACCATATAAAACATCAAGATCCGGATCATTCTTAGAATCATCCCAGGAATCATTTAGATCTCTCACTGAGATAGCTTCTTTACCCTCTTGGGTTTTCTCAGAGTTGTCTTCTGACTTCGCCTCGAGTTTGGAACCTGCATATTACAACTTAACTTGATTACATACTGAGTTAAGAGCAACACTGCTTATAAGAATATGTATCTGTTATTGCAAACCTGCTAGCGAGTTTTCAACATCTTGGCTCTTCTTTGAAGTCTTCAAACTCAGGTCCGCCATGGATTCTTCAAGTAACTTGACTGATCTTCTCGTGCTGTACACTCTCTGAACTGACTCAGATGCAGCAGCTGCCTGAGTAGTCCTCCGTGTGCTTCTCACCGCTGGAGTTTTGCTCACATTGGGCTCAACCTTCATGTCCTCCAGATTCATAGCAACTGAGGTGACTGCTGCTCTTCTACGGCTCTGAGGTAGCGATGGATCCACATTCGTGTTTCTGTTCTCTTGCTCCATTTCTCCAGCTAGAGACTTGCTCGTCACAAGGCAAGAACGGGTCACAAGCTCTGATGGTTGTTGAGTTTCATCTTTGGTCTTTCTCCTGGTTGTTCTAGCTGCGGTGCGTGCAACACTCGGCATATTCTTGGCTACACTGGTTGGAGACAGGTCACGTGTGGACTCAGGCTGATTCATGAACTCCTCAACACCTTCAACCTATTGTATTCAAGTAGATAAACACTGTGGTAAGATAACTAACTAAGAGCAGATGCAAACTCACAAACCAAAAGGGCATTCTCAATCTCGTTTGATTTATCAGATTTTAGATACAATTCGAATGAAATCAGTGGATTCAATAGAATCTATCACTCAGGATCTGAAACTACTTAGAGGAAAGACTCATTTTCTTCACTAACTCTCACTATCAACGACACGTTTTGGATGGTTTACAGGATACAGATCTCATATCATTTTAACTAAGAACGATCAAGATGCAAATAAAGTTACTAGCTTTTTCCATTGAATATTGAAAATAGAATAGAAAAAACTTACAATCTCAAGAGCTTTGAGAGCATCGGCCATGGCGATATTGGTCATATTGGCTGGGATTTTGTTCTTCTTACAGAAAAACTGAAGATCTCTTCTCGTAAGACTGTCGAAATCCATCGCGGCGATAGAAGAAAAGAAACTGAACTTTTGATTTGGTATTGAGTGAAAATGACAGCTGAAAAACGAGAAGTTTCGTGTCTGAATGTCTGAAGGTCTCTGGAGGAGTATATATATACATCTAGTCTGAAGAGAAGCCCTACCTAAGTGACCGTTAGGGCGTCAATTTTGAAAATTTTAACAGGCCTTCTTGCTATGGGCCTTAAAATAAGAAGCCCATGCAGTGGATCAATGGGCTTATTATAATTAGGTAACGTAGAAAGCACGCGTTTTGGGAGCGCGTGTTAATAATTCAAGCAATCACCATCCGGAGGAGAGAGAGAGAGAGAGAGAGGCGAAAGAGAGACGGAGTCACGGAGAGGAGAGAGAGACAAGAGAGGACGGAGGTTTCAGAGAGAAGAAAGAGAGATACTAACTTAACGTAGGTTATATAAACAGACGGTGGAAAGCGCAGAGAAGAAGGTTTTCAAACCTAACCTGCAGAAAGCGTAAGGTTATGGCAACTTTACAAATCTGAATGCAAAGCGAAGCTTCTCCCTCGCCTGGATTCACTTCCCTCTGTTTCCGCAGCGATTCGCTTGAAGCAACGGCGGCTGAGCTGATTTTCCAGGTAGATCAGTACTTGACCGTAGAAGAAACTGTTAGTTTTCTGGAGAATGGTAGACTTTTGAGGCTCTGTTAGTGACGTAGAATAGAGAAAGTGTGATCTCGAGTGTAGAGAGAGTGAGAGAAGGATGGGAAGCTCAGGAACAGGTGCGGTGGATTGGACGGTGGGGTCGATTGTGTGGGTGAGGAGGAGGAACGGCTCGTGGTGGCCAGGGAGGATACTGGGACAGGATGATCTTGACTCTACCACTATCACGTCTCCACGATCTGGTACTCCGGTGAAGCTTCTTGGGAGAGAGGATGCAAGTGTGTAAGTCTCTTCTCTTATTAGCTCTCCTTAGGTTTTTGGATTTGATTACTGAAAGCATTTGTTTGTTTCATGTGTTAGGGATTGGTACAACTTGGAGAAGTCCAAGCGTGTGAAGCCGTTCCGGTGTGGGGACTTTGATGAGTGCATTGAGAAGGTAGAAACTTCGCAAGGGCTGACAGTGAAAAAGAGAGAGAAGTATGCTCGTAGAGAAGATGCTATTCTCCATGCTCTTGAGCTTGAGAAGGAGATTCTGAAGAAGGAAGTGAAAATAGAAACTGCCAAGGAGAGAATGGTTGTGTCTAGGATCCGTGGTGTTTCTAATGGGACTTGTAACCGTGCTGGTGATGCTATGCATTTGCACAAAGGTAAAGTGGGAGATCAGCCGAGTTGTGAGGACGAGGTGCATCCTCGAATAAGAGGGTTGATGGAGTTTGGGCTGAGAACCAGTTCTTCAAAGCGGAAGTTTTCATCTTCCAATGGTCCTGATGCTTCCTTCAAGTCTCTGGCTAGAAGCAACTCTTCAGCTTCTTCTAGTGGAGATCATAGCATGGAGAGGCCCAGTTATACCCTCGGTAAGATGATTTTTGCAAAACTTCATAAGTGTGTAGTTTCAAGATGGCTCTTTCTGACATAAAATGGTTATACGATTTTGGCTCTGTTGCAGGAAAGGAGAAGACTAGGAATTCGATGGAGGCTAAAAGGACTAAGTATTTTGCACCAAATGAATCTAATGATGTTTTAGATCGGCATGAGCGTTTGCTAAGCCACAGGGAGGCAATGCATTCCGCCTTTGCTGGTGGCGAGAGTTCTCGTTATTCGCTTTCAGAATATGACCCTCCTGAATTTTTGCAAGATGTTGAATATGTTTCTTCTGAATCCGAAACTGATTCTTCTGATATGGATGAGGATACTGATGATGACATTCACTTCCTGCCAGGTGACGCCTTTCTGGACGGCTAAAAGCTAGTTTCCTTACTTTTTCGAAATTTTGTTTTCAGTTATGTTAGACTATAGTCGTTTCTAGTTCTTTGTCTGGCATTGGTTCAAGCTTCTGACCTTTAGAAACCAACTAAAAAGACTATAGTTATCTTTGTGTCGCATAGTTTTTAGCCATTCCCTAACTAGAGTTTGAATTCTCTCTTCTCAGGAGCTGGGCGTCATTCAGAGCAACACAATACTTTTAGTAGACATATGTCAGCAGAAGATGAAAGCACCAGTAGCGAGGAAGATTGTTATGAGTCATCTATTTCTGGTGACTCTTCTCACCTTTATTCCCAAGACCCTGATAACGGAGCTGGTACGGTGTCCAAATGGCAGCTCAAGGGAAAAAGAAACATGCGCAATCTTCCAAGAAGGTCTGCACGCAAGAGGGAAATGCACCGTAATCATCTGGAATATGGAAGATATTCTGAGTATAAGAGAAGGGCATTTGGCCAAAAGCCTATGGGTTATGGATTAGATTCAAGTGGGACAAATGATATGAGTGATGGAACTGATGACACTGATCCCAACGAAAGACAGTTCGGAAATAGAGCGATTGGACTAGGTGATGATGAGTATCGGCTGTCAACTATGTTTGCATCCGAGTGTAAGAACATCTACAGCCATGACATGCTGGACTGGGATGATGATCCTTGGGAAGGCCAGATTGGTTTGAAGAAGGGAAAACTAGAAGGTTCAGATGCTTCTCATCGACGTTTTGGAAGAAAAACGTATCCTCCATTGATGGATGTGGATGTAGAAGTACAAGGAAGCTATCGGAAAGGCCCTGTCCCATTTGTCTCCCTTATGAGCAAGTTAAACGGCAGAGCAGTCATTGGATATCCGGTAGAAGTCCAAGTCTTGGCAGATGGTTCCTCTGAGTCATATTTTCAGACGAGTGAGTACTTTGGTAATGAAACAACTTACCATGACAAACCCTTGTTACTTCCCCCTGCTTGGAAGACTGCAAGGAGGAGTAGCTCACGGGTTCCACGGCTGCATAGGTTATCATCATCGCTTGAAGCCGATGCTGAGGATCATTCTCCGGTAGACCAGGGACGAAAACCGCTGTTAAGGAAACTTGGTTCGGGAAACTTTAGTAATGATGGTGACTCGGTGAGGAGAAGCAATCTAATGGGCATTCCACGACCACCTGGAGAAAGAAAGAAGTTGCTGAAGAACACAAACGCAACCCCTAGTCAAAAGACAAGAGCACTATCTTCGTT
This sequence comes from Brassica nigra, assembly GCA_016432835.1. Classification (NCBI taxonomy): domain Eukaryota; kingdom Viridiplantae; phylum Streptophyta; class Magnoliopsida; order Brassicales; family Brassicaceae; genus Brassica; species Brassica nigra. The sequence continues at coordinate 620,793 of CM028249.1, forward strand.
CAGCAGCGAACAAGCACTACACGGGGTAAAGGCGTTGGGGGATCGAACCCACGAGCTCTCTAACCGACGGGTGTTACCGGGACCACCAACCGTGGCGTGCATACCGGTCAAACTAGTATTTAGCAGATTACTGGAGAAAATAAATAGACCGTCATCAAAACCGACCATGAAAGCCTTCAACGAGAGAAGAGATCAATAACATGAGCTCTCTCTACTCAAGCCAAAACGAGATTTACAGGTACAAAACGTATAACCATTTGGTTTCTGTAGACTGGGAATCACGTTTGAGTGATGATGGCTCTGTTTTAGGAACCATCAGGCTTTTATTATGTGATGACGAGGCAAAGTTAGTCGTAGGGAGAACAGTTTACGTAGAGAGACCCTGGTTACTTATTGGTACAGATCAGGTGAAGAGTTAGAACAATGATACCACTGGCTCGCTTTGTATATTAGTCACTTTCTTGAGAAAGCTTTCTCTTTGATTTAGTTCTAGCTTTAGATTTATTTTTCTTAGATAGTTTTTTCTGGTTTCTTACTTGCTGAATCTTTGCTGGCTAATTAATTTACACGTTATCAGTTTTTCATTTTATGGTCTGTTGTTGGGTCAAGGCTGGATAGTCCGGTTTAGACTTTTATTAAATTTTGTCTTCCAGAACGATATGGTTTCAGCTCAAAATCTATAACCAAACTTAGCTTTGGGCTTGGTTTTATAAAGGGCTGGATGGACTTCAGCTCTGTTTGGCTTACTTTGGGATTGGTTTAATACAAATCTTACCAAATAGTTTCAAACAAATAATGAAGCTTGGAAGGCTGTTCAGGACATTATGCATACAGTTTGTTTGCAGGGCTCGAAGAATCTATCATGTGCGAAGGGCCCGTAATCCGTATTCACATAAAACTAAAGTTTGTGTATCAATCACGGCTCAAAAGTCACTGAATCTGTTTAACATAGTTCGACACGTATCGTTAGATTCGTTCGTCACACAGAGATTCTCGATGACCTTGTTCTCTGTGCCATCTGTTTCCACCCACCACGTAAACATGCATCCAATCTCCGTCCATTTCTCAGCTCTTTTCACGTGTCATGATCGAGTACAACCAACCCCAAAATATCTTATCTCCGACCAGAAAAACTTTATTATATATAAACGACCGCAAAACCAGAACCCATGTTCATGGGCGTGAACATGTTACTTTGAGAAACAGATTTCAAAAGATAATGTTTTATATTCGAATATTCATTACGTAACATGTCCAAAGTTAGATACAATCATACAGATATTGCAATTTTAGTAACATTTAAGACAAAAATCTACGAATAAAGTATACTTACATTTATCAATTAATTTTAATTATGGACTGACTATATATAAAAAGAGAACCGTTTCTCTTCTCAAGTCTTGATAAATTATAAGTCTTTGAAGATATAAAAAAAATGCATTATCAAGAACAGATGGAGTCTCTGATGTTGGGTGAAGAACGTAGTCGCGGTGCAGACGCGGACGCAGAAGAAGGTTTTAACTCTCCCTCTTCTTTCCCAAACTCTCCTGACGATTCAGACCGTCGCAGTTCTTCTTCTTCAAGGTAAGAAAAATCAAGGAGTTTTTCGTTTATCTGTCCTTAAGTTTAGATCTTGATAGATTAAACCCCAAGATTTGGGGTATTTTCTTATAAATCCTATAGTCTAGGGATATAATACGAAAAGCTTTAATTAAGTTCAAAAATTGTTGTGTATATGTAAATTTGAAAATGTTCACGACAGGAGAGGATTGTCAAAACATTACAGAGGCAAGTCACAGTCATTCACGTCGTTGTCGGCAGCGCTAACGGTAGAGGATCTCGCGAAACCCGAGCATCCTCTCAACGCAAAGCTGAAGCAGCGACGGGATCAGAGCTCTCACTGTCGACGATTATCCGGTTGCGGCGGTGCATCGGAGCGAAATTTAGCTGGCCACGACGCTTTCTTCGCCGGGAACGATAGGCCGCCGAGACTTTCCGGTAACAGACTGCCTCCGAGAGCTCAGACGCTTTCGGCAGCTCACATATCGGCTTTGCTCACTCGAACCTAAACCGGAAAGCTTTTAGTTTTTTATTGTTCTTTCTGTGAACCGGAACGGAACCGGGTTTCGTTTGGGACGATGTTTTCGAGCTTCAGTGTTTTAAATAGTGAGAATGTATAAATTATAAGTATTTTGACTCTTATGATCGATTCGTAATCTTCAGTTTAGTCTGAAATTAGCTCAAGCTTATTTCGCGTCACCATATAGGTATATACAGAAGAGATTTGGGAATTTTTGAAAATACCAAAAGATCTAGGACGCTTGTGTGAACATTGTAAGATATGGGTCAATTCGGAAAATAACAGAAGTACGGGACAGCTTGGTAAATATCAAATAAGTTGGAGTGGTTTAGTAGATAACAGCAGTTGTGGACATTTTGGCGTATATACCAAAGAAGTTGGGGTGGTTTAGTAAATATCAAAGGATATGGGGCTTGTTTGTGAACACCATCTTAATTGAGGTAATTTGTGAATACATAAGATGTGGGCAGTACTTAGGTAAATACCTAAAAAAAATTCTAGGAATTCTAACGATTATGTAGATCATTCGCTAGACGGTGAAAAATAATTAATTTAGTTATATTATATATATTAATTTTAAAATTAATTATAAAATTATTTTATGAATTATAAAATTACACATACAAAACTATCAATTAAACAAAATTTGTAAATTTTACTGATATTATTATTTAATTTAAAGTATTTAAGTTAATTTAAATCTATTTTAAATCTTTTTAGATATATATTAACCATTTGGTTTAAACTAATTTAAAATGAAAAATTAGATTCTTAAAAATATTGTTCCAAATATAACCAATTTTTTATCTAGACGTCGCCTAAACAGATACCAATTAAATATGCTTATGATTTTATATTAGTGTTTTGTAAATACCAAAAGTACAGGGCAGTTTTATAAATATTATAAGATATGGGTTTGTGAAAAATATCCCAAAAGTGAGGGGTTCATTTTATATTTTATGAAGTATTAATCGGTCGAGATGACGTGGAGGAAGTATGACGAGGCTTTGACTCGCGTTGCCGTAAAACAGAACATTGCTTCCACCAGAAGTTGGCACCCACGATCCAGTCTTTGATCCATTCAAAACTCGTTCTTTGATTTCAGACATCAAAAGACAACTTCATCAGATCCGAGAGTTGCTTGAATTCAAAAACGTTTGAGGTTGTTGATTGTCCAATAATATGGCTTCCTTCGAGATGAATGACCTTAAAAGTAAGTTCTGATCAACTCATCAGTCTTTGGGGTTTCCTCTGTTTCTTGGTTATGGTTCTGTCTTAGGGTTCTGTTATGTTGTGTTTTATTTTTCTTCTTCTTATTGTTTATGATGTAATGATTACCGACTCGTGCAAAATTTTCAAAGCTATCTCGTTGAATAGTGTGCTGATGTTTGAGCAGAGATAGGGCTAGGCTTGACTGGATTTGGTGTCTTCTTTACATTCCTGGGAGTTATATTCGTGTTTGACAAGGGACTCATCGCCATGGGAAATGTATGTATCGTTGTTGTGGTCTTAGTAAGCTTTTTTTAATGTTATATGTAATTCTTATGTGATCATCTACCTGATTGAAACAGATACTCTTCTTAGCCGGTGTCACTCTAACCATCGGGATTCAACCAGCCATCCAATTCTTTACAAAACGGCGCAACTTTAAGGTTCTTTCTCTAGTAACCCCTTTTTGTTTTCAATCTGATCCCACCATAACTGACCGTTTTTTCTGCTATACAGGGAACTATATCATTTGGTTTGGGTTTCTTGTTAGTTGTGTTTGGATGGCCTATTTTCGGTTTGCTTCTAGAATCTTATGGATTCCTTGTTCTCTTCAGGTTGGTTTGAATATGTTTGTTGGTTTCATCACTTTATTTAGCCGTTTTGGTCTCTTTGTTAATGTATTTTCCCCATCCTTTTTTTGGTATGTTAAAGTGGTTTCTGGCCTACACTAGCTGTCTTCCTTCAAAGGATACCTATACTGGGCTGGCTTTTGCAGCACCCATACATCAGATCGGTACATTTCATTGCTTCCAACTTACTTTCTGAGCTCAGCCTTCTAAACCAAAACATATGTGTCTGAGTTTCTATCATTTAAAACTGTATCAGTTGCTGGATCGCTACCGTGGAAGGCGTGTTCCCGTCTAATCCTCTCTTTAGTCTTTGCACACAAGTACATATCATATAAACCACTGTCAATAGGGTACGTAGGTACATATGTATATAACACACTAGCACTCATCGTTAGTGCGTTGTAAATGGTTCTTGTAATTGGGTTTGTGAATAATATTTACATGTAGTCTTCTAATCTTTTGTTTTTCCTCTCTTCTTGTAATTCTCTTATTATTTTAAAAGCTTCTTTTATTTTAGAGGCTTGTATAGTTTATTGATAGGTTGATGGTATTTGTGTTAAATGTTAATCTTCGTTATGTTATCGATTAGAACAGTTATGATCTTCGTTGGGCAGTTTTAACAGCATGCAGATACGCTAACGTTGTCAAATGTTTCGTATTAGTTATTATACTACATAATATATTATTCCAATAATGTAATCAATTACAAGAATGAGATGTACATGTATGTTAGTGTATAGTATAATATATAGACGCACTTTCTTCAAAGCGTATATAAATCAATAATTTTCAAGAAAAAAAATCAGAAGAAAATCGCAAGATACTTGTAACATTGCTGAACCATTACACCAACAAGAGTGAGTTTTGTCTTCGTGATCCTCCCAGCTCTTTGTAACCATGAATCATTGTCCTCTTCAATGAACAATGTTCTCTCTTCCACATTGTACTGATTTATAGGATTGATGTGAACTTTCAACGTGTGAGAAGGTACGACTTGGTGATATAGAATCTTCGTTGTTTGATATGTTGAGATGAGCATTTGGTTGTTAAACCTAGTTTCTTCCTCGACCACTTCAAATCCAGATGAATCAAGGGTTTCGTTTGTATTCACGTCTGCTTCGTTACCTTCTACTTGATTTACGTTTTCCTCGTTATATATATCAAACGAGAAGAAATCATCGATGTTTATGTTGTCATTAGTATTATCTCCTGTAAATTAAACAATTTGTGGTTATGGTTAGATAAGAAAAACACCTAAACATATGTAAAGCCTTGATTATATATCATACCTTGAAATCCAAGGTCTTGATTATTATCATCCAAGCTCGATATGATCTTCTGCTCTTCGGTATATCCCTTTTCAATATTCATGCAAATTAAAATTAGTTTATGAAAGGTTGAAAAAATAATTCCTAACTTATGAAACTATACTAGGTGTTTACATATATTAATTAAATACCTGGTTCATATGATGATTTGACATCATCAATGGTGGTTCATCATAATTGGCTATGTGGATCGCTTGATCACCAGCGCTATTATAATGGTTGGAGCTACTTGTAGCGAAGGTGAAGTCCTCCAAAACGCCATGATTGTTGTTGTGAGTCATAGTCGTAAAGAAATCGCAATCGCTGACGGCCGAGTTCTCTACACGCAACGGTGGTAGAGACATATTGTGTTGTAACATTGAGCATTCGATCTCATTATTAACCTACATAAACATATACAATCCATCACTAAAGTTTGCTATATATATAATTCTATTTTAGCAGGTTGGTGGATTTTATTTAATATTAGTTGTACCTTATATGGAGTAGGGAATGGTGCATAAGAAGAACCATAGTATTGGGACCAATCTTCGTTACTGATCATTGCGTTTGAGTTAAAACGTCCGTTTCCAAATCGAGGCTGGAATGCGTTTTGAACTTGATGAGTAGTTGAACTGATCTCTAGATCCGAACAAGCGTCAAAACTCGAATTGCCACTCACATTCGACATCGCGTGGACGTAAGACCGATGCTGATCTCTTGGCTTAGCTTCAATAACAATCTTCTTAAACACACGACAAAGTGCATATGCGTCCTGAAACAAATATAAAAAACTTAGGCTATATCCTGATTATCTGTTTTTTTTTTGAAAAGAAAGCTATATCCTGATTATCCTCTAATCAATTGGCTAGCAAATTAAAGTGACGAACCTGCATGCCGTATGCAGAAGGCTCGCATTGAGTTTCATCGAGTCGATATTCATGCATGACCCAACCGGTTCTTATACCATGAGGCGCGCGTCCACGGTAGTAAACCAATGTCTTCTTTGTTCCAATGGCTCGGTCTCTCCAACTAACCCGGCGGTCTTTACCCGTGGCCTTCCAGTACCCACCTTTGGTTGCGCGGTTTGTCCTTGAACCGTTGGGATACTTACGGTCCCGTGGACTGAAGAAGTACCATTCTTGGTCTTTGCTTGGAAGCAAGGCTTTCCCTGTAATTGAATTTATTAATGAATCATTTGAAATTAAATTAAATTAGAATTCAAACATGAAATTGCCAAAAAGAGTAATCGAAAATTCAACAATAACTCAGTTAAATCTATGGCGGCATTTTTATCAAAAGTTTAAAACAAGTCTTTTAAAGAAAATAATTAATGCTCACGTGAATTTTCCGTTAAAACACAAATTACGTTTTAGTTTTAAAATCTTTAGTTGAAATCATAACTGAATAGTATAATTATGTAATGAACATGTATGTAGTATTCTTCTGAGCAAATTAAAGTATATTTAGGGTTTCTTCGTCATTGTTATATTCTTATTCTTTTCTTCGGCCTCTCTTTGCTTCTGATGGTTATAGACAGAAAATAATGATTCTTAATTACAAAGGCTGTATTAATCAAAATAAGATTTGTAGAATTTTGAAAAGTATTATAGTATAATCGAGTAATGTTTTTTTTAATAAAAACCTTCCTATTTTGTAAAGGAGATTAAATTTAGTAACTCATGAATACATGCATGCAGAATAATAATATTATTACGCACCTGGTAAGTCCCATGGCTCGCACTTGTAGAGATCAACTTCAGCGATAACCTCAAGTTCGATTTCTAGACCGTTGATTTTTCTTTTGAGATAGTAAGTAATTAGCTCCTCGTCAGTTGGGTGAAATCTGAAACCTGGAGGTAACGAGACAGGAGCCATAAAATCTTGGATCAATTTCAAGAAAGAGGGAGAGAATAGAGAATTGAGAAAAAAATTTAGAGAATGGAAATGTTTTGTAATCATTGAGGGCTTGGAGAGGGAGGCTATATATAAAGAGGGGAGAAATGAAAAAGGAGAGACAAAAGTGAATAAAGGGAAGGTCCCCATCCCAAAACAATCAAATAATATTAAGAATTAGTTTTAATATTTTAAATTGTCGATTTATTTTTCTATTTTTTGGCTGACGCATAATGTGCTAACTCTAAGTTTCATATTTTAGCTTGATATATACACACAACGAGAAATTCTTACTTCTGAGATTTTCTTTCAAGTACATTAAGGTTTAATCAGAACATCATACAGTTTGTTTGTAACTTTTAATTTACTGTACTTTTCTCTAAGGTTGATAGAAACTTTATTTGTTCATTTATTTTGTAAGTTATTAAATTTAATGCTTATAAACAAAACATAAGAGACTGATAAATAAATAAAAAGTGTGTTACAAAAAAATATGACCAGGAGGCGATTATGTAGTTAACCGGAATAATTAATAAAAAATTGCCACCCTAAATGTAAAACCGTGTTTCTTCATCAAGTGGCCTCCTCGATTATCCCATGCTTCTACAAGAGTGGTCGGTCTGGAATATAATTACACGTGTCGAAACTATATTGGTTGCATGGGAGATGGAATATTGGGTTACCCCAAAACTGTTGCAATCTCTCTTCTCTCTTTTTGTTCTTTGGCGGCACTTCTAACTGAAATAACTGTCCCTTTTAATTGTATCCCACTTGCGACATATGGTGAGGAGATCCGAGTTAATATTTTAAAAACGAAGAAGAAGAAGCAAAAAGCGTGTATGAAAGATGATCATGTGGGTCCATCAGTTGTGAACATGTGAATAAATCCTTGGAAGCTATGGATGGGCCAACCATGGAGAATCACTTCCCAATCTTTCTCATCATCGTCATAACTTTTTCTCTCTCCTTATTCCATTCCATATTCCTCTTCTATCTATCATCATATGTTCATATATACATGTAAATTAATTAAATGTATCACCATATATACAATGTGTACTGTGTACATACCCCTCTTGACACATTTCCTTTGCATGAATCCATCTTTTGGTTCTTAACTTCTTTTTAATGGCGTTCACACACATCTCTACAACTACTATAATAATAATAGTATATATTAGCTCTCTGATTAGTCCTACATTAACATGGATATATTAGCTCTCTGATTAGTCCTACATTCAGGTACAAATATGTATAGATTTGTTACACCAACAAGAGAATGAGAAAAACATAAAATAAAATATCAAAAATGAATTGAAACTGTTGGGGGATTTGGGAGTGGGTCGATGGGGGATATTTTCTTTAAGATTATTACCTCAAGTGTATAAATAGGGCCAATAAAATAAATTTTAAGCATTATGGGCTTACATGGCCCTAATTTGTCTATGAACCGGGCCTTTAAAATCTATTTGTCATCTCAGGAAGATATAAAGCGGTCAGGTGATATCCAACACAGAGCGCACGTTAAGATGAGCCGAACGATGTCTGAGAGTCAGCGTAACATAAAATAGACATCTTATTACAAAACTGGAAAGTCAAAAAAAAAAAAGATCGAAAGAAGAAACCTATCTTATTGATGATGATTTTTTATGCGATTTTCTCAAAAGTTTAATAACACACAGTGATCCTTTACATCTAATATGATCTGGAAGTAATAGAACCTACATTCTTGGCTATAGGGTTGTGTATAGCCTTGAGTTGTTATGATTCTTGTTATACGTTTTTTGCATTCTTTTCATGGTTTTACCTTCTCTGATTCTTGGCTTTGGAACACAGTACACTAGTGGTTTTGATCATCATTAGCTTTAAGCATTTGAGAAGAAGCTTTTGCTCCTTAGTAATGTAAGATACAATCATACAAATACAACAGTGATGTTTGTGTGATCACTCTTCTTAGTACATTGGTGACTTCGTCTTGTACCTATTCGTGGGAGAGTGAAACTATGAAATGCAAAAAGAACACTCCTTAGTCATGTAACCTTAGATCTTGCCATCAAAAAATTCTTATATCTCGGTGTACCCTTCTCCATGTGTCACGGAGTCTCGAACTGTTTCCCTTCAAAGGTTTGTCCGTAATCCCAGTTTCTAGGAGCAACGTTGTAAGCTGTCACGGTTGATCTGTCACTAGCAGTCACTTCGAACGAGAGAGGTTGGTTCTTGAGATCAGCGTTGATATGCCAGTTCTGTCCCCAGTTACGACCCATCGGTAACCACCCGGTTCTCGACCCTTTAACCTTCACAGTAGCTATATCACCGGATCCAGCAACATTGGTGATCAGAACCGAAATGAATATGCCTCCACCATCTACTGTGAACCTAATGCTTCCTTCCCTTCTACAGTTAATCCTGTGTAGACAAAAACCATTAGCCATGGTTATATGTTCACTCTAACCACAAAACACACCACAAACTAATAAGGATCCAATGAATCCATAGTATCATACAACCTAAAGAACAGTGATGCCTAGTGCCTAGAACTTTTCCAAATCATTAGCTACAATATGCAATCAAGCCAAACCACATTTTAAATCAATTTCAAGAAATTGCTAGACAGTAATCTAGCAATTTATAAGAATTTATAAGGGATTATTCAATTTTTTTTTTAAACGCCTAAACCAGTTTTTAGAACACTGCTTTACATACTATACATACAAATGATACAATAGCTGAATCTTGTTGAAACACTAGTTCACATGATCAACGACCAGGGGCAATAAAGTAAATTGCTAATCTAAGACAGCATCTCGGGCAAACACAGCTTCATATAAAGCACACGGATACCGAAGAAGACAAAAGCAAAAGCATCAATCATCACTTCAACTGTTTAAAATTTTCAAATTAAAAATCACGTTTCCACTAACGCAAACGCATTTCTCGAGAAAACGCGAATTTTAAAAGTTAAAAGATTTCGAGAAAAAACGCACCTTCGATACTGCACCGGCATGTTCCCAGCTTTCCAAATCGCGATCTTCTCAAACGCCTCAATCGGCAGCACAAAATGTTTGTTGGGAGGGTTACAGTGACCGCCACCGTCGGATTCAAACCCGTAGTTAGGAGCGCAGAAGTTCGTGGCGGTGACGATGATGGAAGTCCCGGGGATACACCAGCGCAGATCATCGACGCATCTGAGCTCGAAACACGCGCCGCAGATCTGGCCGCGCTCGAACAGAGTCTCGCTCAGACCTACCGTGGCCATGCCGTATCCGGATTTGACGAGATCTCCGTACCCGCACGCACCGCCTACCGCGTCTCGAGGGTTGGTCGCGGCGTAGTAGGTGGCTCGCGCGGGACGCCATTCGGAGGCGGAGGGAGAGACTGAGGAAGAAGATGGGGATGAGGTTGAGGAGGAGTAGTGGGAAGTCGCCGGCGGAAATAGCGCGGCGAGGAGGAGGAGGAGAAAGAGTTGCATCTCCGGCGAGAGTTTAAGAGAGATTTGATTTTGTCTTTTTGGGTTTAAGTCTTTACTCTTTTTAAGTGGGAAAATATTTTGCTTTTAACCGGTTTTGTCGGTATAAGGAAATGACGTTATTACCCTCAATCGGAAGAGCTGGGCTTGTTCGTTACAGTACTTGAGTTTGATTTATCATGTGTAAAAGCCCACCACCTGATATTTTGGGTTTTAGTTCGAACTTTTTTTTTCTTATGAGTTTGTGAATAACGTTTTTGTCAAGAGTTAGTTCACCTTAGTTTTTGAATGACCGGTTTAATCTTATTCAGCTCGAATAGATAAATAAAATTCATATAAAAAATTAGCAAATAGAGAGAGAGAGAGAGAGAGAGAGAGAGAGAGAGAGAGAGAGAGAGAGAGAGAGAGAGAGAGAGAGAGAGAGAGAGAGAGAGAGGCATTTTTCATGCATAATACATAAATTCATCGAAATAATCTAAATAGTTGCATTTTTTTTATATCTTTAGCGTACCAGGTGTTTACATTAACACTGAGATATATATGATCTCTTTTCTTAAACTTATATATTCATAAGCTTCTCAAAGTTATATATTCCATACTGATTTGAAAGAGTTTCCTCTCTACACTTTCCATTTTCATTCAGTACAAGCGGCTTTGATAATGGCTTCAAAATGCCGCTTCTCATGGATAATCCAGTGACCAGCATGAGGGACCTCATGGAATTTTATCCACGGCAGCTTATCACATATATAGACTAGAACATCTCGCAATATTTGTTTGTCATCGAGTGCACACCACATATGGACTGATCCTTTGTTAGTATCCGAGAAAGGGTTGCTCAGTTCGGTTGGATCAAACTCCCAGTTTCCGTAACCGGCGATGATGTCTCGTTGGCTGCTCACATATTCACCTTGTCGTAAAACAGCGGCCTATATAAGTTACATATTAGTACTTTCATGAGTGTATTTTCATAAAAATTATACTAAATAATAATATTAATTACAACTAGAGGTACACATACCTTGTATGATTGTTTTGAATATGTTTCCGAAAGTTCTATATCACGTTCAGTCAGAGTTTTCTTGGGATCTCGATTACTTGGAAACCATTTCTGAGTCATCCACCAATATAACAGCCATGGGCAGTAGTGTGCTACTCTAAGTGTCATTTGAAACTCAAATGGTAATTTCTTGATTGCTGCATTCAGCAAGTTTTGAGGAATACGTCTCCACCAGAAGTTTATTAATGGAACCGCCAACGAAGCTCCACTTAGTCTATAAACATAAATAAAACACACACACATTAGTCTAACTTTTAAACCTTTTTTCAAACAAGTTGCATAATTATGTGAATTTTAACCCATACAGTGACAAAACAACAACACAAATGGAAAGTACTAAATTATACATATATACGTTACATCTCTACTGTGTAAATTATTAAACTGAAAAAAATCTTATTACAGATGGATAAACCACGTGTATTTCATGTAAACTTGTATCTATAAGCGTTATAGTTTTGATAACCCACACGACAAGTATAACATTTCTCAAATAATCCTAAGATTTCTTGATATTCTATAAATGTTTTTTTACCGATGAGGAATGTATTTGAGGCAACCATAAACTGGGTAAGCTCCAAGTGACATGCCCAGAACATGGAACTTTGGACCGACTTGTAATTTGTCAGCGAGTTCTTCGATATCGTATGTATCTGTTTTCAGCGTTCTTGATGGATTAGGATCGCTTTCTCCATAACCAGCTCTATCGAAGAATAAAAAGTATATCTTGAATTCGTCAATCATTTCCTGAAAAAGCCAAAAGAACGTTGCAAGTTCAATCATAGTATAAGAAAACAATGATTAAATGAATTACTTTCCCCGTTATAATCATAACGTCTATACCTGAGTGGTGTATAAATCGACGTCTTTGGAATTTGCATATCCATGGACGACTATTATTTTGTTTTTAGCCTCGTCCTTCGGAAACCCTAATTCTTTGTATGCTATATATCTGCCATCACTAAGCTTGATTCTTGGAGATTTCTTGGTAACGTTTTCCGGCAGTGGAATTGGTGGTGGCGGTTTTATCGACTTGTAGACATAGTAGCTTGTTAACCCCACTATCGCAAGTAGCAGCAACATCATATGGCCTATTGACAATACATAGCCAAATTAACATGTTGTGGGAGATGCCTCTATATATTAGCGATCGTCTTATGAATGGGAGAGAAAACCAACCTGATGAATTAGGAGATGTAGTTAATGTGAAGTAAAACTCTGGCTTAAACATCTTTAAATAAGAGAATATATATTTTATATTATTTTCTGTTTGTTACACATGTCTTTGTAACTTCTTTTGCTTTCTTACTATTATTAAATTTGGCTATTTTCTTACATTTATCATCATTTGTGTATCTCCCCTCACTTATTTTGCATTAATAAAATAGCTTCTTAAATTAACAAAATTAATACACAGATTTTGAATTAATAAATTAAGCAGCTACTATGAAGAAAAAATTATCCTTCTAAATTATACATATATAAGAAATGAAAAACATTGATTGATTTGTTCAAAGATAATTATAGAAAACTTTTTGTTAAAAGATTTGTTCACCACATAGTTATTAATAATTACAAAAATAATTAATTTGGTACGTAATCTAAACAAAAAGATTTGTAACGTATCTTACATTACCGATGAATGTCTTTTTGTATCTTTTGTTGTTATTATGAATTATGTAACTCCCGTCAGTTATTTTTGGGTACTAATAAAAATAATTAATTTGGAATCCAAACCAAAAAATATAAATTATATAAATATATATATCATATATCTCTTTAGTATTATTTGAGAAGTCAGTTTCCTACGTGTCACATTCACGTTAACTCTCACGGTGGTTGATTACCATGATAGCCTTAATGAATCAAATATATCTTCCTTTTTTTAATGAATCAAATATATCTAATTATCATTATTAAATATTTATTTTATTTTCCTTTTTTATTTAGGTTTCCTTTTTTTCAAATAACTTATATAATAAAGAAAATTTATAAATTCTAAAAACGAAAAATATCTTTTATACATGGAATTCATAACAAGGAAAGTTCACAAAAATAATCTTGATTTTAAAGTAAAGAAATAATCTTCCTTTTAAAAATAATCTTAAACAACATAATATATATTTTAAAGTATTAAGCATTTTATTTAAATCTATTTATTTCTAATATTATTACAAAATATTTTAAATAACATAAACAAAGATATCTTTACTAATGAATAAAATTTAATTTAATCCTTTCTATGTTCCTTTTATGTTTTTCAAATAACATATTTATAAAACTTATACAAAAATTATTTTTATATATAATGTGATTTCATAAAAATAAAGTTTAGAAAACAATCTTGATATTAAAGTAAAGAATTAATATTCTTTTAGAATTTATCTGTTATTTTATGCAATTTTGTACCTATCATCACTTTATTTTTATAATTTTTTTTAAAAAAATTAACATATAGCAAATTAACTATGAATATTGATTACAATAACATAACATTATTTAAAATAAACTATGCATATTGATTACAATATAAATAACCAAATAATTAAAATTAAAAACAAAATATTAATCAATTATTATAACGTAAATAAATTATTATAATGTATTTAATTTATAATTATTTATATCCGTGCATGAGCACGGGAAAATCACCTAGTATTAGATAAAAATGAACACTTTCTTTTTCCTAAATGATTTCGTTAATTTAAAACCAAGATATTACTTAAAACCTTAAAAAATGCAAACTATAAAAACGAAAACACAAACCGATGGTAGTTAGTGAGCATATGCCATTGGTGGGAACGCGAATCAGATATGAGAAGAAGTTAGAAAGAAGCAGAGAAACTTTAGAAAGAGGAACGGTTTTCCAGTTTCTATCGGTTTTCCAGTTTCTATCGCTTGAGCACTTTGCTGGAAATGGGACACAGAAAAATGTTTCAATTATGTGTTTCGATCATCTTTTTATAGCACCTATTAATTAATAGAAAGAAGAGAAAATTGCCAATTGTGACTCAAAACATGATTTCAAATACAATAGTAAACCCAAACTTGAATCAATAGCAAAAGTAACCTAAAAGGGTATTGAAATTACAACTAACCCCTTGTGAACAAACAAAAAAACCGAATATTTGTTCCGCTTCTACCCCACGAAGTCATGCACGACTTTAAATTAAGTCGTCCAGACGACTTAAAACTAAGTCGTCTGGCTCAGTTGAGCTTAAAAATAATTTATAAATTAAAAAAAAAATGTTTGGACAAGTGAAAATAAAAATCATGTAATGATTAACAGTTTTAAATGATGTAAATTAACATATAATAAAATGAATAGTTTTCAACATAGATGAGTGAAAGTAGTTAATCATGATATTCTTTGGTTTTGAGGGTTTGAAAACATATGTTGTAGTATTGTATGTATTCTTAGGGTTAGATTTTGGAAAGCTTGGATTTTTCTAAAATATATATTTTTACTTATATGTCTTTATTTCTGTGTATAGTTAACACTTTTTAAGTTTAATTTGATTTTTTAAAGTGTCTAGTTAGTTAATTAAGTTTAGGGGTTATGTTTAGGGAAAAGACGACTTAACTATAAGTCGTCTGTTGAATAATTAATGTAGACGACTTACATTTAAGTCGTCCAAACCGCATCAACCTATAATTTAACAAAGTAATTTAAGCCTAACCGAATAATTTACGGACATATAAATACATTTTTTTTCCCCTTTTCACAAATTTTGGAAACCCTTCTCTCCTTAGCGCAAGGCTAAATCCATCTTCTCTGATTCTTTCCTTCTTCTTTTCTCGTCGATATTTGCAGATCTGTAACCGCTGGTGTCGTTATCTTCTCCTACCGTAAGTCATTCATCCATCCATCTTGTAATAAGAGTCCTTAGAAGACTTGAAGTCGTGACGACTTAAGACTTCGAAGTCGTCTTGGAAGTCGTCGGCGTCTTCTCACTATATTTTACATGCAGTATTTGTATTTAGAATAGTTTGCTTGTTCTGATGCTTGTATTTGATTGTATTTGATTGTTTTGCAAGGAAAAATGGATTTACCAGAACTCCCGCGGAGGATATATACATTTGGGAAAGAACCCACTGCAATGAAGAGCATTTCGTATCATACTGATAACTCGAAGTTGTTTGCTGCTCTAAGTGAAGGTCTAAGAGCTGACGAATACGAGGAGCTGAAGGAGTCGGTTGGGAGTGTTCATCAAGTTCAAGGAGCTGAATTTTAATTGGGCTTCAAGGCTGGTGCATTATATACTGGTTTCCAGCTTAAGATCAAGAAGAAATATGAGCTCTGGTCTCGTTGGTGTAGAACCGATGAGGTTTTCACTGATAGAGTTTGAACACCTCACTGGTCTGAACTGCGCGGACATGAAGGACCTCGAAAATCCAAGGTGTGAGGTTACGAAGGAGATGGCTGCTTTCGGGACAAGATGGGTGTTCATATCGAGGCTGGGCCAAATGTTGATCAGATAATAGGAGCATTTAAGAGATGCCAAGAGTGGTCGGGAAGATCGATACGGCTCGGATACCTTGCTATCTTAGCCGGATTCATTGAAGGAGAAAGTTCTCAACCCTATACGTGCTAGTCTTGCAAAGCTAGTGATGGATTTAGAAAAATTTGAGAATTATCCTTGGGGAGAGTGGCGCTCAAGGTGCTGATAGCTTCGTGAAGGCAGCAAATTTGGAAGCAAATTCATACACTGTTGATGGCTTTATTCAAGTTCTTCGTGTGGGTGTACAACTTCGCCAGATTTAGGTGCAAATTTTGGGAATCCCCAACCAAACAGGCCGACCGCTGCTGGCTTACAAGGGTGGCAAAGGACGCCGATGTTTTAAAGAGGCCATCTTGAGGCAGGTATATAAACTTCAGTCCCTAAACTTGCAGACGACTTAAATTTAAGTCGGCTGGAAAGTCGCCCGAAAATGCTTACTTTAATTTAAGTCGGTTATCCAGAAAATGCTTGACGACTTTAATTTAAGGAAAGTCGTCAGAAAATCACAGACAACTAAAATTTGTCGTCCGAAAAGTCGCCCTGAAGTCTTTTCTAGACGACTTTTCGACGACTTAAATTTAAGTCGTCTGTGAAGCATTTTCTGGACGACTTTCCAGCCGACTTAAATTAAAGTCGTCTGTGAAGTAGTAGGGACTGAAGTTTATGCATTTTTGCAGACTAAGGTGATCAACTTTATTGAGAAGGACTTTGGTGAAATGTTTCACGTTGGGAGTTTGATGCCCGACGCATCCGTGGGAAAACAGGGATGGCGATGAAAACTATGGTGCATATGGTGATGACAGATAGATCAGGCCAATGTATTTGTAACCTTTTGTATATAAACTTGATATTTTGTGCAGTAACCTTTTGTATTTGTAAACTTTTTTGTATATAAACTTGATACACAAAGCCGTACACTATGCGTTTTGGTTATCTCGAGCAAGTTTCTAACTTGTCTATCACTTGTAACATGAATAGGAAGGGTGTCCGAGCCATCATCATTTCTGCTGGTAATGAGTAGGTTATCTCCACGATTCTGTACTCATGTCCAGGTTAAAATCTTCTAGAGCCATTGCAAGAAGTTCCGCATCGAACCTTCACTCAAAAACATTCTCGCCCTTTTGCATTATCAACCACAAAATCCCAACAGCAATCTTTTAACAACCATTCCCCATACACTGCATGTAACCGACGATCATCTGCAAAAATTCAAAATAAAACACATTAGTAAACATAGAAGACGACTAAACGTAAGTGACGACTAGACGACTAAACATTAAGGCGACGACTAAACAGTAAGTCGCCTAGACGACTAAATAGTAAGTCGCCTAGACGACTAAAAGTAAGTCTTCTAGACGACTAACATAAGTCGCCTAGACGACTAAACAGTAAGTTGTCTAGACAACTAAAAGAAGTCGTCCAAACAGGTCATTTTGCAATTGAATTTTAATTAGACGACTTACCATTAAGTCGTCGTAAGTCGCCTAAACAGTAAGTCGCCCAAGGAAGTCGCTCAGGATAAACGGGTTAGGTTTGCATTTGAACTAATTGTGTCGATATTTGACTTTTCTGGACGACTTACGGGTAAGTCGCCTCTGGGTAAACAAAAATTACAATATTTAATTGAAGCTAGACGACTTAATTGTAGGTCTTCTACGGTTAGTTAACTTTACCCAGACGACTTTACGAAAGTCGTCCTGGCAGATGACTTAGGAGAAAGTCGTCCAAGATAACCAAGGTTTGACCAGATGACTTGGGACGACTTACCAGTAAATCTGGACGACTTTGCTTATCTTGGAAGACTTTCAACTAAGTCGTCTTCCAGGACGACTTCCCCGTAAGTCGTCTGAGATAAGTTAAATATTTAAGTTTTATTTTCCAATTGCAAAAGTAACCAAGGACGACGTACAGTTAAGTCGTCTAGATTTAATAAAATTTGAAATTTTTGTTTTCCTTGGGACGACTTACCATTAAGTCGTCCAGAAAAAGTCAAATATCTGACACAATTCGGTCAAATGCAAAATTAACCCGTTTATTCTAGACGACTTACTGGTAAGTCGTCTAGGGTATTCTCACGATTTTTTTTTAAAGAACAAAGCCGGACGACTTTAGTTAAGTCGTCCGTTGGACCAGAAGACTTACGGGTAAGTCTTCTACGCGAACAGTTCTGGAAAAAAATTCAATTTCTTACCTTAAACTAGTGAGATGACTTCCTTAGCACACAGAGTCTTCTCCAACCACCCAGAACCTCAAACGAAAGTAACCCACGTTGAATAGTATGCTTCAATAGCTCTATCAACCATAAAAAGTTTTGAATCAAAAGCTTGAGTTTTTTGGATGAATATTGAGGCAAAGTGAGAGAGAAGTTGTTTTTAGTTCATAACAATTGAGAAAGAGAGAGTGTAAATCGTACTAGGTGCATTAAGGGGGGCATTAAGAGCTCCAAATTGGTAGTTTGTTGTGGTTGGTGTATTGATGGCAATGGCAATCAAGTAAATTTGTGAAGGTGATGAGGTTGAGAGAGTAAAAGAGCCATTTTCGGAAAAAAAAAAAACATAAATTAATGGCATTTTCGTGAATAATGTGAACAAGTAGGGTTGAATATAGCTAACCATTTCCAACAAAGAAGAAGAGGTTAGTTTTGTGTTTGACTTTGAGTTGTGAGTTACTTTTGCAACAACCCCTAGAAAGAAAGACGCATTCTCATGCATAAATATATAAGTTCATCGATATAATTCAAATAGCTCCATCTGACATTAGCATACCAGATTTATAAAGTTAATATTGACATATACATAATATTTTTCTTAAACTTTTATAAACAATTTTCTTAAACTTAATCATCCCATACAAATTTGATAGAGTTTTCTTTCTTCATTTTCCGTTTTTCATTCAGTACAAGCGGCTTTGATGATGGCTTCGAAATGATGCTTCTCATGGATAATCCAGTGTCCAACATGAGGGACCTCATGGAACTTTATCCATGGCAGCTTATCACATATATAGACTAAAACGTCTCGAGATATTTGTTTATCATCGAGTGCACACCATAAATGGACTGATCCTTTGTTACTATCCGAGAACGGGTTGCTCAGTTCGGTTGGATCAAACTCCCAATTTCCATAACCGGCGATGATGTCTTGTTGGCAGCTCACATATTCACCTTGTCGTATAGCAGCATCCTATATATAAGTTATACATAAATAAGCTTTCATGAGCATATGTTTAACATATACTTAATATATCATCAGGATAAATCTAAAAATTATTGACAACCACACGACTGTTTGAATCAGTCTATATATATACACATACCATGTATGATTTCTTATAATATATTTTCGAAAGTTCTATATCGCGTTCAGTCCAAATTTTCTTGGGATCTCGATTATTTGGAAACCATTTCTGAGTCATCCACCAATACAGCAACCATGGACAATAGTGTGCGACTCGAAGTATCATTTGAAACGCAAATGGTAATTTCTTGATTGCTGCATTCAACAAGTTTTGAGGAATACGTCTCCACCAAAAGTTTATTAATGGCACCACCAATGAAGCTCCACTTAGTCTGTAAAATAAAACACAACCATTAATTAGTCTAGTTTTTAAATAGAAACTACTCGAGATAAACGTAACTTTTCATAACTAGATTTTTTTTTGTCATAATTTAGATAGATAAAAGCTAATCTATTGCCGATTCTGTCGAGAGAACGCAACTTAGCGAAGTCAAACTCCGGTGAAAAATTGTATTTAGGGTCGAATTGTTTATGACTTTCGGGATTTTTACTGTTGAGGCTTTTAATTTTGAGTTAGCTGTTAAAACTTCAGGTTTTTTTTAAAAAAAAAACAAATTATGTTAAGTGTAAAGTTAGTTATTTGGGCTTCGAGATTTTTTAGGAAGGCCTGTAGGATTTTAGAGAATTTAAAGTTTGATTGATAAAAAACACTTTAAAAACTTTGGAAATAAGTCAAAGTTTCTAAAGCCATCAAAGTTAAAATCTCAATCGGACCCTAAAGACAATTCCACATAAATGAAAATTGTATAAGTTGATTATATATGATTGAATGAAAATATGAGAAAACATTGTGTATTTAAAGTTGTAAATTATTTAACAGAAAAATCTTATTATAAATGGATAAACCACATGTATTTTATGTAAAATGTGTATCTATAAACGGGACAGTATTGTTAACCAATGAGAAGTAACACAGTTCTCAAATAATTTTAAAATCTTCTTGATATTTTCTATAAATGATATTACCTATGAGGAATATATTTGAGGCAGCCGTAAACTGGGTAAGCTCCAAGTGACATGCCCAGAACATGGAACTTTGGACCAAGTTGCAATTTGTCAGCAAGTTCTTCGATATCGTATGTATCTGTTTTCAGCGTTCTTGATGGGTTGGGATCACTTTCTCCATGACCAGCTCTATCGAAGAACAAAAAATATATCTTGAATTCGTCAATCATTTCCTGAAAAAATTAGAAACAGTTGTAGGTAATGAAATAATTACCCCCAATATAACCATCATTGGTTAGATAATTAAAATGAAATGATTACCCCCAATATAACCATTTAAGAATAACGTTTATACCTGTGTGGTGTATAAATCGACGTCTTTGGAATTTGCATATCCGTGGATGATTATTATTTTGTTTTTGGCTTCGTTCTTTGGAAACCCTATTTCTCTGTAGGCTATATGTCTGCCATCACTAAGCTTGACTCTTAGAGATTTCTTGGAAACGTTTTCTGGCAGTGGAATTGGTGGTGGTGGTTTTATCGACTTGTATACATAATAGCTTATTAATCCCACAATCGCAAGTAGCAGAAACATCATTAGATGACCTGTGGACAATACATATACAAATAATGTTGTGAGACCATCGTCTTCGATGAAACTTAAGAATATGTCTAATGATTCGAACAAATAATAGAGACAACCAACCTGATGGTTTAGGAGATGTAGTTAATGTTGTGAAGTAATGAAAACTCTGACTTAAACATCTCTTAAATAAGAGTAATAATTTTCCTTTTTGTTGCGCATGTCTTTGTAACTTTTTTGTCTCCTTACGATTATTAAATTTGGTTTGTCTTTTTTACTTTTATCATCAATTGTGTAGCTCCCCTCATTTATATTGCATAAATACAGTATTATGTTAAACTAATAAAATTTATAAACAGATTTTGAATTAATAAAATAGCTACTAAAAAGGAAAAAGTTATAACCATTATCTCTAACTCATTTATGTATACATCTTTAGTAGAGTTACTCTATCTTTAGGGGAAAATATAGAAAAATGTTATTTTCATTCTTAAAAATAAAAAATAATATTTTTTATATTTTCTTTTAAACATAGGAAAACTCTATTATATAAGCATACAATGAACAAAACCACCTCTATAGTAAAGTTTTCTATTTTAAAAAAAAAAATGGAAACGTTCATTAGAGATTTTCTAACTTATACACAAATAGAAGTGGAAAATTGATCGAATTGTTCAAAAAACGTTTGCAGAAAACTCTTTGTTATCAAGGTTTGTTCACTCCAAAATTAATCAGATTTTTCAACAAAATCTTAATTTGGTGCTATAAATCTTTTTTTTTTAAAAAGAGAGCTTTGTAACGTATTCTACATTACCAATGAATTTGTCTGTCCTTTTTGCATTTTTGTTGTTATTAAGAATTGTGTAACTCCCGTAAGTTATTGCTTTAGATTTTTATATATTATCTTCTGATTATAAAATGAAGACATTATAGTAAAGATGTTTTTATGTTGTCATCATACTGGTCTTAGCGTTATAACAAACTCGATGGGACTATTATGTAAGTGGTAGACTCAAATGTAATAAACTTGTATACTGAATCAGAACATAAATAAACAGTCGGGTATCAAAAAGAACAAAATGATTGTGTAAAGAAAGAACCAGAACAAACTCAAACTTGATTGTACTTGTGGAGAATTTAAAGAGCAAAATTAATTATTATTTTTTCATAAACGAATGGAGTATCAGTATCACTATGTGTCTTCCATGAGAAAGGGAAGAAGACTTTGAATGTTTCTTATTCAGAGGTCTTCGATACCATTGACGTCCTGCAAATAAAACAAGGCACATTTTAGTCTCTATCGATTTAGCTGAACCAATATCAAACCAAACCTTTCGGTTCCTAAAAATTAAAATCGTTAGCTTACCTTGTTCTCGACCACAGCCCCGTCGGGGATTTCCAGTTTTATCCCGGATTTTGCAGTCACGGTCACCTTGCCCTTCAATAACCCAAAAGGAATGTTAAAACAACAAATCGGGAAATTAATTATCTTAGATTTACATATTAAAAAAAAAAAATTTACATATTTAAATGTATAGTTTATGCATACCTTGAGAACAACTGAAGAGCCAAACGAGACATTACCAGAGACCTTAAGGCTGTCTAGTTCGACTATACTAGGAATGGACTTAAACCGGCTCAGGAAATTAGACACCTGTTACAAAGATACACTAAGTGAGGGCTTGTGACTTGTGTGAGGCAAATTAATGTTTGGAGACTTTAGAGAAACAAACATGTCTTGTGGAAAGTTTTTTGTTTCTTTTACCTTCTTGAACTCGGGTCCCAATTCAATTGATGGGTTCGAGGGGTTAGTTCTAGCACTGTTTCGGGTGACGAAGCCATCCACGAGGGTGTAGAGATCAGACTGTGGAAGAATGAAAACTTTAATCATTAGTCAAAATGTTTCAAAAGATGTCTCCGTGACTCTGTTTTGCTTTAAAATGTGGTGTTTACCTGGACGAGCAACAAGTCTGAAGTTGCCTTCACTGGCAAGAAACGTGAGCGAGGTACATTAACACCAATGGCATTGTCAAAGAACTTTTTTGAGACAGAGAATCAAACAACGAAAAGATGTTAGAAGAAGAATAATACAATTTGCACTCTGTAATGCTAAATTGTGCCACAAGGACATGCATATTACCCTTATTGCAGCACCAGCTGCAGTCTCCAGTTGTAGAACTTTCACTCCATCGACTTCCTGAATAGGTTTCAGTAGACACTCATGAAAACTGAAAAACATAAGAACTATGCTATAGGCCAGGCATGAACTGTACCTTTGGGTTAGGAATGATCTCCATTTTAAGTGCATCAGCTTCCACGAGCTTTTTAATGGCCTTCAAGTTAACCCATCTGTAAACCTACAGAATTAAAATCTACAAAAAAGTTTATATCTTCTGGAATATTTAGAGTCATGATCTACTTACAAGTTGTTTGTGTTGAATATCTTGAATTTCTCGATTGACTTGAACTCATTGACCTATACAAGGATCAAAACATGAGTGCAGTAGATTTTTTAAACAGGTCGTACAAGTGGAAGTAAGCAGGACGAAGGAACAGAAAGGAGTGTACAACTTCTCCCTCATAAGAACAATATCATGCAGAGGGAAAAAGGGTTTTGAAGAGCCTTCAATAAATGATCTAAAAACTAAGTTCGTTCCAATTTTCCCCACATCTCTAATGAATAGAAGAGATTCAAACAGTCTCTAATGAAATCCAAGCGGTAACAGCAAGGTAAACTAAAAAAATGTGTAGACTTACATGTTCATCAGGAACCTGAGCAATCTCCAAAAGCTGGGACAGACAAGAAAAAAACGATGTTATTCAAGATCACAATAAAATTGTAGCAGTAAGAAGATCGTCAGATGCAAAGATGTTTGTGGAAAAATGATATACTAAGAATCCAATAGACATCTAACAATATAAGTTTTTTAGTTCGCAGTAAAAAATCAATCTATAGAATCCAGATACAATCAACAGCAGGTAAGAACCGATGAATAAGAAAGGTACATTCGAAACAAGATATGACAGTTAAGACGTTACCTGAACTTTTCCTTCATAAGAAATGAGAGTTCCTCCTTTTACATCAGCTAAGGTTTTGGGTGTAACCTCCATACAGTATTCATTCTTGTTCTGGATCAAGTGCTTCAAGATTGCTGCAAGCATTAGACCAAGTACGAGGCAAGCAGAACGTTAGTATGGGTTCATGTAACCTTTTAAGATTAACTATGTGTAGACAAGAACGAACAAACTACAAAGAAGACATACTTAAGTCAACGATGGCACCCAAGTTGTCTGAATTGGCAACGAACACATATTCTTTACCCTGTGAGGCCCACAAAACCAAACTTTCAATAGACATGTACATCTTAAATGCTTTTAAAAACAATTGTCGACTGCAAAGAATGAACCTGTGATAAGAAAGCATCGAGCTTTCCACTGTTCATGAGGGATGGGAATACATCACCATGACCGGGAGGATACCTTCACAAAATAACAGAATTTAGAATAACCTATTAGAAAAATCAAATGTTCTTGTTCTCTGCAATCATGGACTGGTCTCAGATCAAGGCATTATAGATTCCATTATCAGTTGTGATACTTCATCACGTAGGCAGATTAAACTGTTCCAACTTGCAAAAGACAATCTTATGTGACTTGACGTGGTTGAAACTTAAGATAATGAAGCACAAGAACCAAAAGAAAAAAACTGATCTGTAAAAGCCAGTGGATACTACTGTATTGTTTGAACCGTATAGCAAAATAAAATCATACCAGCCATCCTTGTCGGTCTTTCCCTTGCTGGGCCATGGTACAAACTCATCTGCGACCACACGTGGATATTTGCTCTAGAAAATCCAAGTAAACATAATTAGCCACAGATCTGATGTCAGATTTTCATACAGAAAACAAAAAAATACTTGCTAACTAGATATATGCATCCACACCACTAACCTGGTTAAAAGTGTGAATGTCAACATTTGAGTTGGTGTACTTTTCCACAATCTGAATACGATGAAAACAGTCAGCCAAAAAAATAACAAAAATTCGGAAATGAAAAAAATGAGATCCACAGTAAAACAGAAGTACCTTTTGTGTGTCGTCATGTGTATTAAACGAGTTCATGAGAACCAATGGGACCTTGCAGCCATACTTGTTGTTGAGATTCTGTGCGAGCAATATATTGGATACATTAAGAAAAGTAAACATCAAGCAGGTCCTAGAGAAGAGTGACAGAGAAAATAACAAACCTCAATCTGGATAACAATAAGATCAAGAAATGTCAAACCATCACGAACTTCGATAACCGACCTGCACATAAGAAAAAAGCAAGATAAAATTTCTACATGACTGTATGTCAAAATTACACAAGGGATTGACCAGTAGCTGACATCCACCAGCAATGAAAATATATAGAGACTACATAACAATTGAACAGGAACTAGATCTCCAAAGAAGGAAATGATAACTACATTTCATATTAAACATCGAATCTGAAACCTCAAAGAGAATGACGATATCATCCTTGAAAATGAAAGAAGAGCTTACTTAGGACCAGTGCATCCCATCGTTGTCCCAAGACCTCCATTAAGCTTTAAGACAACAAGTTTGTCCAACAGATTCTTGGTCTCGGAAACATCTACACCATTTGTAAAAAAAACATAAACGTCGTTCCAGTATCACACAGAAACCATAAGCAGATATGAAGAAGAATGACACATACCTTCAGAGACGGAAGCCATTTTCTCGTAAGGAACAACGATTTCATCAGTGGGTGTCTGGATCTTACTCCACTCAATGTGCTGTGCCTCACCGCTTCAAAATCAATATACAATCAGTAAACTAATTAGTCTAACGTTAGATCTATATCCAGATCTGATCGGATTTCAAAACTTCCAGAAACTACCGATTAGATACGAACTACTCTTTGATCATCACAATCAACAACAGATTGATCGAAATAGAATATACAAACCTCAGGTAGCGTGAGACGAGGTTGATGAATCCGCTCCTCTCATTCTCACTGAAACAACAAAACAGATTCAATTCAAATCGAAATAATCACGGAAAGTCAGATCTACGATCAAACCGAATTAGAAGACGAACCTCATTTCGGTAAGGCCATCGGCGGCGGATTTGAGCTGGGGGAGATTCTCGGTGGTCGCAGCCATTGTCGATAATCGATTAGAGCTTCTTCACGAGGAGGAGATTGTAGACGAATTGGAGTTTCAAAGGAGTAGTGGTGATGAAGTGATGATTGTTACCTCAAATATATACGATGTTTTACGATGTTTTCTCTTTACCAATTATAAATTTACACGTGGCACTCTTTTCTGCTTGTCCGGTTTAGACTTTTATTGTACCGTCAATTATTATTTTATTTTATTTTTTTGAAACTTTTCATGTTTTTGATATTACTTTGGACAAAAATATATGAGGAATTCATACTAACTTATTTTAGAAATAACGAAAAAATATTAGTAATGTGTATATTTGTTTTGGTTCATTTGGGCATTGCACGACGGATTGACATTTTATAACATTGTTAATTTGTTATGATTTTCTTCAGTATTTTTCTATAGTTTGTGTTGCTATTTAATTAGCTCAATATAGAGGTAACTTAGAACTTTATTTCATTCACTAATTTAATCATTTTATCAATTTCTCAGATTTCAACCATATTTTATACGAAATCATCACATCCTCTTTTCATTTTCCTTTGTAAACAATTCCACTTGTTGATCAATGAAATAACATTTAAATCAAAACATTTTCTCGAAAAAAAACATTTCAATCAATAACAAATATCCTTCAAACTATGGGATAATTATTATAACAAACAAAAAGGTCCAAACAATAAAAATCAAAAGCCCCGTAACATATGTCCTTAAAAATCATCATAACCAATCGAAAATCATTCAAAATAACATAAATAAAAATATCTCAAACAGAAAAAAAGACAAAAAAAAAAGAATCTTCCATAGGATATTCTCTCATCCAAGAGGACAACCTAGCAAGAGCTTGATGTCTCGAACAGTGGAGCTGATCAAACTACTCACCATGTCCACTGACTGCTCATTCACCTCTCTTATCCTGTTGTCTTCGCCAGAGACAAGGATCTGAAAAACCACCGTGAGTATAGTTCCACCATCCTCAGCCCCCATGCATCGCCGGCCATCGTTTGAGATGGTGAAACCAGAAGAAAGGATTGGAATATTCATAGGGTCGACTTCACCTGATGCAGCGAGACTCATTGAGGCCATGTCGAGAGGAGCGTACACTATCATGCCTCCTAATGCGTCCATGTAACACTCTTGTAGCATCACCATTTTCTTCTTTGGGCCTTGTGACATAGATATGCCATCATCCTCTCTTAGTGTGGGCTGATATAGTATACAACAAGTAAAGATTGTGAGGTCAGAGGTGAGTTATGTATGTATAATAACCAAAGATTAATTATTAAGAGACCTACGTGAAAGGAAATGTGTGTACCTGGAGAATGGTGATGTAGTTGTTTTCATTTGATCCGGTGATAACGCGAGCTATCTCAGAGACTGCGGTTCGATGGCAAAGAACGTCCCACTGTTGCATGCAAACGTGGTTTCATGTTAAGAGGCGACTTAAGACGACAATATGAGATAAAACATGCGAATTGCTCTAAGTATCCATGTTTATCCATGTTTCAGACCATATTGGTCCATCATTGTATACTATGTTGTGGAATTCTATAACATGTTCGTTCAATATAACGGTAATAATATATGTAAATCTTATTTTCACTCACAAGTCGTACCAACCATGTTCGAATTCTATAATATCTTCGTTCAATATAACGGTAATAATATATGATGTTTGATATTGATCAACACCAAAACTAAAACAATAAAAAGAAACTATATAACAGGTTTAAATTTGGTCAATATAATTAGATTTTGTTCTAATCTGAAATGTCAATAGTGAATCTACCCATAAGAGATATACAGTATTTAGTAAAAGTTGAAAATAATCCGCAATCTTACTAAACCGGTTTATAATGTATGTAACTCTACGTCAGAAACACATCAACCCATATCAACACTCATGAGTCCTAATTTTACTTATGTAACATATCCATTCGATAAATGATGCATGCAGGCCAAGAAAAGAAAGAAGAACCTGGTGACGAGTCTCATTGTTTCGCAGGAGGTTGAAGACTTGCAATGGAGTGGCCGGGACTGAGAAAGAAGACGCAGCACTGGCAACTAAACCGGATGGTTGACCGGCTTCATTGTTCATCCTGATCGAGATTCTGACTCCACATTTGGACTGCTGCGGAAAATCAACTTTCCCGGACATGGTCAGCATCTCGTTGAAGTTCCTCACCATTCTTTCCCCTAATTTCATTACACTCCTCCTTCCTTCCACTGTCGCTATACCTGCCAAAACATTACACATTGCTTTATTATCATAAACATCTTAGTGCCGGTCTAACATTTTAATCTTTATCATAAAGTTCTACGTACAAAAAAATGTTTGTCTTTGTTCTTTATAATTTTTTTTCATAATAATATACATATAACTAAAACAGTTAAATAAAATCGTGATGACCTAAGCGACATGTTTCTTTATTATGATCCGGGTCGGACCTGATCAGACATATTGTCACTAAAAAATCTTAAGTCTTTGGACTATAAGGTTAGAGATGGCGAACTGGTCGAGTTAGGTCATCTATCATTCAAATAACAATATCTATTATCAACAGCCTCACTCCATGAAAATGATAGAAAATTATACTTTTTCACCACCACAAATTTAAGCACTGATTAGTTAAGGATTTCTTTTGTTGCTTATGATTTATTATATTTGATTAGTAAAGTTAGTTATATATGAAAGGTACCTTCGCTCCAGTCAGTAGCTGGAACGATTAGGGTGGAGTAGACAGCCATCCTCTCACACATTCTTTTCAGAGTGGTGGTCCAACGCTTAGCACCGTAACCTGAGCCACCACATAAAATGTCTCTATATAACCGATGTGCATCGGGTTTATGGGCAACTTCCACATGCTCTATCCATGTTACCTGCATTATTTCACTTAACTTCAAATTATATAACGTATACATTTAAGAATATAGTGAAACATGTGAGATCAAGGCAACGAAGACATGCCTCGGAGTGAGCACCGGGCAATGCTCTGATGAGACAACCAGAAGGACGTTTATAACAAAAAGGGTTGATTTGGTCAGAGTTAATGATTCTATGTGACACATCAGCAACAATCCAGAGCCCTTCATCGATCTTTTGGCAGCACCTAACGATCATAAACTCCCTTGGTGGAACTAGCGGCGACAGAATGTGTAGTTGCTCCCATATCTATCAATTTCATTCTCATTCGCAAACATATCACATATATTAAGATCCGAATTGATGAACCGAATGAAACGGTATGTGAATTATATGATTGGTAACACCACAATGAAAATACATCTTACCACTTGGAAGTTAATGCAGTTTTGTTTGATGGAAAGCTCGGATCCGAGCTTGTGTATCGTCGTGGCCTTGGTCACGATCGTTGGAAAAAGCCTTCTCCATTCTTCCTACGAAATAGAGAAGTACATGTTCTTATTTTTGTATAATTAAGTGCAACCCTTAGATTTTTTTTTGGTCAAAAAATTGAGTAGTAACAATGTAACCAGCAAATAAATAAATAATAAAATTAAAAATTGAGAAAAGTTTAAAATTTAAATTAAAAACAATGTAACCAGTATATATTAAAAGATGAAATTGTAACATTTTTCCCAAAATTATATAAAATATGAGAAAACTCAAAAGGAGGCCTATTAAAAGTTTTTTCTAAATGATTTAGACGGCAAAGACGTATATATTGTTTCAAAAGTCGTTTTAAATAATCAGATATCAAATGCAAATGAAAATGCACCACTTAGTTGTAACTTGTAAGCCTAATTAACATAATCCTAATATGTGTGTTGATGATGCATAATAGAATACATACCGAATCTACGAACATTTCAATCAACTTTGTTGCTTCTATAGGAACCACCGTGGCTTCTTTGGAAGACTCGACACGAGCACTCATTTTCCTAAAATGTTTGATCGAGTGTGAGAACTTCTCATAGCTCTCATGGTCAATCACATATGTTCCATCGATAGACGACATAACCCATAAAGCTTCCTCGGTAACAAATAGCCACTTGAGCTCTTCAACGGCTCTTGCCGCAATTTCAGACAATTGTGCCATATCCATTTGGGATAGCAGTTGTAGTTGGATGTCCTGAGAAGTTGATGATCTTGATGAGTTAGATAAATCGTTCATGAGATTGTTTCGAAGAGTTGCATACGAGGTGTGAGTATCAAAGATTTGATGTCCCTGAACAGAAGCGAGTGAGTCCACCATGGTTTGTTGGTAATGGTTCATCGATACATTGTTGGCCAGGTTGTCACGCTAAATTTCAAAAAAGAAAAATATATATTATTACAGATTCTGTCAACAACAAAAATGCATTTTCATGGTTCTGTTACGCCATTGTTTTAACTACTATAATGGTCTAACTACGAACAATAATTTTTTGACAAAGAAAGATATATAGTTTCATTGATATCAAATAAAGATTATAAAGTCAGTATACAGAACATTCAAAAAATTATTACGCAAACAGATATACATGCCATATAATAATTTACTACTATCATTTATGTAATCGTTTTTCAAATACAGATAAATATCATTTTCACAATTTAGATAAAAATAGGATGGTGGATGAAAAAATAATAAACAAAAATGTATACTAGCGATATAATTGTTGGTAATATAAATTTAAACAAAATGATTACCTTTTCTGTGAGAAAACGGTTTACTAAATGCAGGTTTTGGAAATTATGTTCGCGTTCTACACCAAGAGGAGGACCACCACAATCTGGACAAGTCACGTTTCTTAAAGCCTCTAGCATAGCTTCGTTTTCACATTGGATCTCTTCATTTTCGCGACGAAGTAGGATGTTAGCATTTCTTCCTACTTGAGCCTATAGCATATGAAAATTTATTAATAACAATTCAAATATCAATTTGTTGAAACATCTCATTCAGTTACATATTAAAATATCAGTTGAGATGAATACTTTGTTTTGAGTTCTTTTGTTTTGAAACCAAAATTTGATTTGGTCAGGCTCGAGATTTAGCTCTTTACATAAATCGAGTCGTTGTGATTCCTCTGGGTTAGGACATTCCTTGAAATAACTTCATTCATTTATAAGAAATATTAAAACCAATTAGTCAAATTGAAAAGTTCGATAAGTTTGAAATCAACAAAGAAGTGATAAGACAAAAACTTTACGCTTCAAGTCTTTGAGTCTGTTGAAGACTGTGGCGGTGATAAGTTCTCTTCTCTGTTTTTGTGGCGTTTAACATTTTGTTCTCTACCACAGAAAATAAATTTTTGTTATACTTTCAATATTCTTTTGAGTAAATTCACTAGCTAATCCCATTTATATAGAAAATGATGGTGTAAGAGTAATTTAAATATTATCTTATAAATGGGAATAAAAGGAAAATATAGATATTACTATTGGAGTAGGTCATACATACTATATTTGATAAATTGGAATGAAAGGTAAGTCTTAATCAAAATATATATTAGAGATATATACTAGCTTAATACAATGTACTGACTACCAAATATATATATGAAAAAAATAAACTAAGGAAAAATATAAGTTTTTGCTCAAAAAATAAAGTAAAATATAATTTATTTTTGAGAAGATTTATTTTCTATTTTATTATGGTAAATTCATTTTTAGGATGTACTCAAACCAATTAAAAATCTTTGCTTTTTGTTTACCTACTAAAGATACAAGAATAAATTTAATAAAATATTATTAGCATACATATTTTATTAAGTTTGAATATTCTTTTAACATCAAGTATTTCATACTGAACCAAAAATAACATATAATAACTCAATAATTTATATTATTACCTTTTGTTTTTAATCTAATAATATAACATCTCCTAGTTTTATTACTAATATATTAACATATCACATGAGAATATAATTTTTTGGGAATTACATAGCCATTACTTTGATAATCATGGCTTTTAAGTAAAGTTAAAACATTTTTAAAAATATAATTTTTTAAAAGACAAGATAAAATAGTCATAAACAAGAAAGTGCTGAATAATATGTCTTCTTTTTAAACTAACTAGTGTAACTTAAAAAAATATTTGAACTAAATTTCAAGATTTTAACTAAATATTTTAAATTTATTCTAATTTTTAAAAAATTTAGAAAAAACTGGTGTCTAAATTGTGCATAAATTCGAATAGATTTATGAAAGATATGTAGATCATAATAGTTATAGCTGCATAATTGATATGTCTCAACATCTTCACTGTTAAACGTGCGTTTTGATTGTTATATACTATTTTCATTGCGGCTTAGCTTATCATTAAAACAATGTTTAATAAATATATTATAATTTGTCTTACCAAACTAAACTCGCAATCTACCTCATAGTCGTTATCAATCATTTTACCAACACGTATTTTATTGACCAAATCAACATTTGAGATTAAAATCTTGTATTTTTTTCTGTTTATACTAAACGACCAATTCCGTATTTAGATTAGTCAAAATCAACTACACATCATTCTGATCAACTATTTAATCAAATCAACGATTAAATCTTATTTATTCTCACCGAGAATCAAGCTTAGTAGCTCTTTCCATATTCAAATACCACATTTCTTTGACCAACAAATACATTCTTGAATTGGACACATCAAAAGGTTTGCATCCATCCAAAAAAATATCCAATAATTACCTTCCTTGTTTAGACACAATATCAAATTTTATTAAACAATATAGCTAGACTATTATTTCGTATTGATCCATAAACTTGTATCAGCTATATTATGTTTTAAAGTTTTAAGTAATATAGTAACTCACCTGATGCATGTCTAAGTAAAAGTCGTTTAGTGGCAGATTCATGTAGAAAGAGAGTCTGTTATGTGATATTTCTTAAATTTTTATTGGTACATAAGATTGCTAAAAATCTGTAGTAGTGTTGGTAAAGTTTGTTGTCTGAATTTTCAGAACCAAAGTTATATTCGTATATCTTTAGATTTTGTTTCTTTTAAGTTAATAGTTTGTTCTCGGTACATCATTCTTGGTTTCTTCAGTGGTCTTCGATGCTAGTCCATACAAACATTGAATTGGATCTCTCAAATATTTGTTAATTTTGGGCTAAATTTCTTTTTAAATAATATATAGTTTCATAAGAAGTTCAAATTAGACAAATATACATGGATCCAAATCCAATCTCTTGTAACAATTGATACAAACGAAAATATCGCTGAGTACATAGAAGAATGACCTACACCTAACATGTGGCTACTTTTGGACATATAGTTGATCTTTGATTTTTCATTTTATATGTGAGGGAATGCATTGCTTTTTCTCTTTTGTTTAGCTATTAAATTTAATTAGTCAAAAAAACTATATGAGAAATTTAATCAAAGTGTTTGTTTGTAACCTACATAAATTCCACAGAATTCTATCTTTATACATAATTTTTTGTCTTGTCAATACATAGAATCCTTTAAAATATATATAGTTCTAACTTAGTACATATATTTCTATCTAATCAATACATAAAATTCTAGTAAACATAGAATTCTATTTTGCTTATACATAGATCTCCTAACTAAATATACAAAATCCTAATCTTAGTACATATATTTCTATCTTATCATTACATAGCATAGTAAAATATATAAAACACTAACATGGTACATATATTTCAATCATGTTAAATACATAGAAACTATATACTAATCTATATATGTTTAACATATTTATACATAATTTTCTGTTTAATCTACATAGATATGTATACTTTCTTTTCTTACGTAGAATTCTCTATGTCTGCCTACACAAGTCAATGTTTGTAACCCAAGTAAATAGGTTTCTAGCAAATGGGTCAATGAAATTTTTTCACCCATATAGTGAATGTAATGAACATCATTGAAGCTGTGTAAGGTTGCCAAAAGTGGAACCTCTGTCTCCTCCTTGATCCTCATGAAATAAATCGTCTGAGCTCTTTGGTTCTTCCTTCACTTCACACATAGTAAAGTTTCAACGAGAAATTTCAGTTTCTGCTTTTGTTTTCTATTTTTGGTAGCTAGGCATTTGTAAACATGAAAAAGCTTGTTTTGAAACCGCTTAAAGGAAGGATTGGCATCCAGTGCCGGCTTAACATATGGGACGGTCAGTGCGATCGCTCCAGACCGACACTAATTTTTTTTTTTTTTGAGTTTTTGTTTTGTTAATAGGTAAGAATTAGATAATAATATTAATTTCTAATTTAAATTGTGTTATGAAAACATGATAATGTAAAATTTAGAAAATTATAAATAAAACCAAATATAATTAATTAGTTTAATATTAATTTTAAATTATTTTCGTCAAAATAAACATTTTTTAGAAAAGGATGCTTCAAAATTTTCTTTTTTGTCCTAGGGCCTTAGTTGCATTGAGCTGGCCGTGTTGGCATCTTTTATTTCTTTATGATAAGCTCGATGCAGAGTATTCAACTATTTTTCCACTCAACACAAATTAAGCTGTGCTAATCAAGTAGAAAAGTTCTTATATTTTTTTTTTTTTTGAATTTGAAAGGGTTAAACCCGAGTCTATTAAAAATACAAGCCTAACCTCCAGATGGGAGGTGCAGCCCACGGATAGACTCTCTTCCGGGTATTCAAATGGACCGTAAATATGGGTCCATATCCGCGTGACCACATGTGGAACTAATAATCTCGCACTAAAGAGGAGTCGATCCCTGTCCTGGACCAACAGGGCAACTCCTCCTCTAGTGAAAACCACTGGACCACCACGATGTGGTTAAAGTTCTTATATTTTTTTTGGTTGAAAAAAATCTTTATTTCGCTAACCATGACAGTAAACTGCGTAGAAACTCTTACATCCAATGGCAATAAATCCAACTAATTAATCGTGCATTGCTCGTAATTGACAAGGCAACAAACTTTTCACTGAGAACAAACACAAACCACATCTACCGACAAGAGTTCAGAGCTTATTATTAGATACTTTTGAAATGATCAGTTTCAGCTTGTTTTAGCCTTCTTCTGGAAGAGTTAATCCCATGAGTATATATATATATATATCTTTTTTTGCCTCTACGGTCACAGAAGTTAATCCTTATCACAAGTAGTTCAATTAAAAACGAAGATTTATTAGCCTTGTCCGAGTATACAAGTACAGCAGGACCATTAAAGCTCGTAGTAAAACATAATATACAATATATTATGACGACATAGAAACATAATACATATAGTAGTAACATTACTCAAATCTCATACAAATGTGAGATTAAAATCATATGGGAATGGAACGGGAGACTTTGGGATAAACGTGGGTAGCCGGATGACCCATGATACGGCGACCTTTGGCGTGCTTAAAGATATAAACCAATGCACCCACCGGCCACTCCACTACTCCAGCTGCTACAAACGCCACAAGCCCTAACGTTGGTCCTACCACTTTGCATCTACACGGGTTTCCTCCCGTTCCGCACTGCACGCATATAGGAATCATCCTTCTGATAAGCTTCAAACACTATTGTTATATATACGAAAAAGGAATCAAAGAGGTGCAATGTTTGTGGATGTTATAGAGATGTGATGTATCAAATATGAGGAGAATAATTGGTGTAGGATTATGGAGAGCTGGATTGTGAAGTTTATATAGAAACTCAGGCGAATCATTTGAGTTCTTTAAACTTTTTCTTCTTGTTTTATCTAATACTTTTTTTATGATCTTTATTACGTCGGGTCGGTCCATGAGTATTTTATTTTCACTTTTGACAGGTGGTGAGTGTGGAAGATGTACATGTGGTTTAAGGAGGATACGTGTTGTCTTCTCTCTATCTCACTATCTCGGACACGGTATCATTGGTGACAAGTTGTTGAGGATATCCGTCGGTTTGCTCTTGGAAATCTTGACAAGATATCGGACCTTGAAAATGGGTATATGAAATATTCTGGGCTCGTCACCAGATTCACGTATGTGATGTATTTTATAGCCTCAAATAGGCCCGACACGGAATCAACTAGGCCAGTTCATTATATCCGTGACCGGTGTGCCTGGTGAACTGTACTAGACTGAACCGTATGTAAATGGGGCTGCTATTCTAATGCAACCTGGATGGTTTGGTATTGAATTGTGTGTATTATATTGTCTAACAACTATACTAAATAATTGTAGTCGTCTATTAGTTTTGCCAAAACGTAGAATATTCGTTGTGATAAAGTGATTTAAAATGTGAATGTTTTAGGTAGACTTTTGGAGTCTGGAAAGACTTTAATGTTGACTTTTGTACAATTGACATTGGACATGCAAAATCTCCACTACCAAAATTAAAAGTATACAAAGTATATAATATTTTTATTTCCACATAGAAAAGAGCCTAAATATAATATTAGAGGCTGCTGTTAAGTTTAACTAATAATTTTTTTTTGACTAAAGTGTTAACTAATAAATTGATAGAACAATTTTTTAATGAGTTGAAGACAGTTTCTTACTATAAATGAAATTTCTTTAAAAAAAAAAGTTGAAGACAGTTTCAGAGGCATCAATGGCGACGGAGACTGGTATCAAATCGGACTTGTGTTTGGAGATCGATCCGAGCGAAACCGTCGCCACCGCCGAAGACTGGCGTCGGGCTCTCGGAAAAGTGGTTCCCGCCGTCGTCGTACTCCGCACAACGGCGTGTCGCGCCTTCGACACCAAATCGGCAGGTTCTAGCAACGCTACTGGTTTCATCGTTGACAAGCGACGTGGGATCATCCTCACCAATCGCCACGTGGTTAAGCCAGGTGCGATTTTTTGGGTGGTTTGGTTAATTGTAACTATATCTCCATTTGCTTTGAAGCTCTTTACTCTTCCCAAGAGACGAGTTTAGGGAAGTTTAGCTGCGATGATTAGGTGGTCTAGAATAAGGCTTAGAAAAGTTAATGTGTTCTGATAAGTCAATGTGGAGATAATAATGGTCAGTCCTTGTGGTTTTGAAGTAGGCCTGAGAATTTATCTGTTTAAAATTCAGAGATTCAATTTTTGTATCCTTTTTTCTATGTTCAGGACCAGTAGTTGCTGAAGCAATGTTTGTAAACCGCGAAGAAATCCCCGTCTATCCTGTATATAGGGATCCCGTAAGTCTCTCATTTTTAATCCCTTTTGAGAGTGAGGAAACTAGTGTATCACAGTCCAGAATATCTTCGTTTGACAGAGGCTTATGTTTTTGCTTCATCTTCATTAATTTTACTTTGTTATCTTCTTGTGTATTCCCTCCTCAGCAGGCTTCTTTTATAATCTTTTCAGGTCCATGACTTTGGCTTCTTTTCTTATGATCCCAGTGCAGTACAGTTTCTGAGTTATGAAGAAATTCCCCTTGCTCCAGAGGCGGCTTCTGTTGGACTCGAGATCAGGGTTATTGGTAATGATAGCGGAGAAAGGGTAACATCAATAAGCTCTTCTATGTTATTCAGAGTAGGCTGCATAAAAAAGTCATGCAGTGTTTGGACGGAGAAGTAATGCTTCTGGTTAATGGGGTGTGGATTTGCAGCTCTCTATACTGGCTGGTACTCTTGCTCGGTTGGATAGGGATGCTCCACATTATAAGAAGTATTTATCTGTTTCACCGTCGTGTTTTTATAGTTCTGCTTATTTCTTAGCATAAATTTTGTTGTTACTCGCTCTGTAATAGTTGATTTGTTTTTGGTGCAGAGATGGTTATAACGACTTCAACACGTTTTATATCCAAGTCAGTGATTATTCATCTTTAGTATCTATTAATTTTATTTTAATTACCGACTGTGTATGAGCAGAACTGCATGCTATCTCTCCCGACTCAAAACCTTGTTTTTATCTTTTCTAATTGTGTCATGCTTATGGTTATTTCCATTCCCCTACAGATGTATCTCTCATTCGTATTCTCATTAAATATCACCTACTAGAGTTAAAACGTCCGCTTTGTAGCTTATCGTGCAATACTCAGCTATTTTATGCTACTGTTATTCGAAGCCTAACCCTTACGTATATGCGGGTTTGCTAATATTTTCGCCTCTGTGCTTATAGGCAGCGTCAGGTACTAAAGGTGGATCAAGTGGTTCTCCTGTTATTGATTGGCAAGGCAGGGCAGTAGCCTTGAATGCTGGCGGCAAGTCCTTAGGTGCATCAGCCTTCTTCCTACCACTTCATCGAGTGAGCCATCTCTTTTTCATACTCATTCTTATGATTTAGTTAAGACTAGATGGCTTATAGAATATTACAAGTGAACTTTACTTTTATTTGTGATCTCTTCTTTTCATTAACGAGGCCCTGAGTATCTAGTATGATACACTGAGAAAGTCAGACATGGTTCCTGATCACTTTTTAGTGTGGCGTCATATCTTGTCGTAACCCCGGAATTTATTTGACATTAGTTGGAAATTTGCTTAGAATTTATCATCAAGTATCGTTTTCGTTTTTGGAAGGTTGTCAGGGCGTTAAGCTTCCTGCAGAAAAATATCGACTCGTGCACAGATAAGCCGAAAGCAGTTCATATTCCTCGTGGTACGCTTCAGGTTTGTTTTCAAAGGTCTGTGAGTAGAAAGAAATTCAAAGGAGCTAGCTCTTGTACGGCTGTACCTGACTAACACTTAGACTACTGTTGTAGTTAGCTTCTGAGCATCATAATTTTTTCTATAATAAATTTCAACTAACATTGTACGGATTTCTTCTAATTATAGAAAGGTTATCCTTGTGACCACCGTGGGATTTGAATAAGTTCGTGGTTCTATTAGGTTATGTTATGTGTCTATACCTTTTCCCACGATTGACAGATTTGCAGAGATTCAGAGGAACTTCAATCTCATGAGTTTTGGGGTTGCTTATGTAAGGTTTTATCTGTTTGCTTTTGTATTTAGATGACATTTCTTCACAAAGGCTTCGATGAGATACGTCGACTTGGTCTCAGGAGCGAAACTGAACAGGTACATAATTTTCCTTCTTACCATCGTGGATGGTATCATCCGTCCTTGTGCTACACAGTGACACTTAAACTTACTATATCTTGGCCATGTAGGTGGTTCGGCATGCATCTCCACCTGGGGAAACTGGAATGCTTGTTGTTGATTCTGTAGTGAGTGCATTGCTTCATTATTAACACACAGAACAATAATTATTTTATAGAAAATGGATTGTTTAAGCGGTGCCTACAAATTTACGTCTTAAATATGATGTCTTGACTTGTGGTAGGTGCCAAATGGCCCTGCTGATAAACATTTAGAGCCGGGAGATGTTCTTATTCGTGTGAACGGCACAGTAAGTCATCTCAATTACATTTTTAATTTTTTTTGTTTACCTCAATCAATCTAGAAATTTGATATCTTTGTTGCAACATTGGTATGAAACGCATGATTAAAAGTTAGTTAGAACCTATTAATCAATACAATTTCAGTGTCTAGTTCTTTCTGTTCCTCGTTTTGCTAAATCTCTCTCTATGCATTTCATTGTTTCACAGGTGCTAACGCAATTTCTGAACTTGGAGAATCTTATTGATGACGGTGTTGGCCAGATAGTTGAACTGGAAATTGAAAGGGGTGGACAGCCAATAACTGTTAGTGTATCGGTGAGTTCCATTCTTCTATTTCTAACTTATTCCAGGATACATGCAGCCGTTTCTTATCTTTTCTCTTGGTTATTAGATTCTTTCTGCTCAATTCTTTTCTCAGAGAAAAAGTCCCCAGTATCTTACTTGTAACTTTCATGTAGGATTTCATAATCTGCTTAACTGTAATTGATACTATCTTTCATAATGATATCGATCCTTGTGTTTATGTATTTCCTGACACAGGTTCAGGATTTACACTCAATCACTCCAGATCACTTCCTGGAAGTAAGTGGTGCTGTAATTCATCCGTTGTCTTATCAGCAGGTAACTCTACTACTTGAAGAGATATATCTGAACTTTTTTTGCTACCCTGCGCCTGTATGCATGATATTCTTGTCTCCTGCAGGTCGAATTGTTGTTTTTATAGGTTAGTGATTTGGGTTTGGGTTTATCTTTCATGAATTTTCGTACTGATCAACCCAAATGATGATTTAGAGCAATTTTGGGTTTTTCAAAGTGACAAGTTTAGCTGAAATGTTAGTTGGTTCATAATATCTATCGTCAGAGAGGATGCTCTCTGTGAATATAGCAATGCTATATGTATGATTCTGGAACTCGTTTTTGTAGTATCACTGGGAAAATTGTATGAATATACTATACTTATTTTATTCGTAGTAAGCTTTGAAAACATAATAGTGCTTTGAAGAAACATTGACGTTAGCCTCCATAGCCCACACTGGCTTTGCTACATTGAATGTGGAAACATATACTGACTCTCTTATGGGCATTAGCTGATCTTAAAAGTTGTTGATGTAACAGGCTCGTAATTTTCGTTTTCCTTGTGGCCTGGCTTATGTCGCGGACCCTGGGTAAGCCGCTCAACTTCCTTCCTCCATCAAAATTTTCACATTCTTGATCCATGTGCAATTCCCTAATAGATTCCAACAGAAAAGAGTGTTTCCTTTTATGCTCTTTTGGTTTTAAAATTAATTTATCTGCTTACTCGGTACAAGAAGTGAGCAGTGACTTCTTCTAATACGCCACTTAATCTTGAAAATTATAATTTTTATCTCTTCATCAGAGATCTTAAGATAGTTCACGTTTAGCTTGTTGACTTATTTTCTATCTTCTTGACTGATGTGTCAATATTGTTACATGTAAGCTTATTGTGAATCATTTTCAGAACTTTCTCTGTATTTCTGGATTTACTTGGATGACATATTTTCTATCCAGATACATGCTATTTAGAGCTGGGGTCCCACGACATGCTATCATAAAGAAGGTTGCTAATGAAGATATTTCCTGTCTTGCGGATTTGATTTCCGTTCTTTCAAAGCTGTCTAGGGGTGCTCGTGTCCCCTTGGAATATATGTCTCACACTGATCGTCATCGCAAGAAGGTGATGTATCCTGTTTAAAATTTTTTTTTGTAGGACGTCCTAACCCACTGTAATCTTGTTTTAATTCTATAATATTTACTTATTTTTTGGTTCCATTTCGTGCAGTCTGTATTAGTCACAATTGATCGTCATGAATGGTACGCTCCTCCACAGTTGTATACCCGTAATGACATTTCTGGTTTATGGGATGTGAAACCTGCAATCGAACCTGCTGCTGTTCCACCATCTGTTGGTAATAGTGGTTTGCCTATATGCCACAATACTAGTCTCTGCCATCACGATACAGAGCCCATGCATGAAGTCGATGTTCGTGGGGTTACTGATGCTGTGGCTACTATTGAACTCTCTAGTGGGGATAGTTCTCAGAATGATTTTGGCTCAGAAGCAAAGACACAAAGAGTGGAAGATGATTCTTCAGATGGAACTGTTGCAAACGGTTCCTTGTATGAGAGTGAATTAAAATCTGATGATGCGGTGGCAACAGATAATTCGGTTTTAAGAGACTACGAAAGTGCAACAGCACTCTCTGCTAATGCTTCTTTGGCTGAACGTGCTATTGAGCCCGCTCTTGTCATGTTTGAGGTAAAGAGTAAGAACTCTCTCAAATTTGGGTGTCGCAGTGGATTATGGCTTTGTGACTGAACTTGAATGAAATAATGTACAAAAGTGAACTCAAGGTTCGGAATATTAATTAAACTATGTCACCAGAACATGTTTTTTGGTAACTATTTCTACAAGTCCGATAAATGATAATCTATGGATGCGTATAAGAAAACCATGGAAGTATGACCTGGTGATCGGAATTACTCTCTTGGCTTAATATGTTTCTGGTATTTGCATCTGCTGAAACTAAGTTTTCTTATGCAGGTTCATGTGCCACCATCGTGCAGTCTTGATGGTGTACATTCACAACATTTCTTTGGGACTGGCATCATTATTTATCACTCTTCAAACATGGGACTTGCTGTAGTGGATAAAAACACTGTTGCAATTTCTGCATCTGATGTTATGTTATCCTTTGCTGCTTTTCCGGTCGAGATTCCTGGAGAGGTTAGATTCCCCTGACGATCTTACAGTTCATGGAATTAAGCTTTAATATTTTGATATTTCTTAACTGAACTGCAGGTTGTATTTCTTCATCCTGTTCACAACTATGCTCTTATTGCCTACAATCCGTCAGCAATGGGTCCTGCCAGTGCTTCAGTTATTCGTGCAGCTGAGCTACTACCTGGTATGTTAGCATAAATCTGTAACAAAGTACCCTTGGGGTTCCATATTTATATGCTGGTTGGATGATGCTTTGGCTATTACTATTTTCTTATAACCATTTGAAAGTTCACTATTGCTCTGTTTGGATATTGCCGCTCGTTTAAAGTTTCGTTTATCTAGTCAAATTAATGGGACGAGCTCATGTTGCAATGTCTTTGCTGAACAGAACCTGCACTGCAACGTGGAGATTCAGTTTATCTTGTCGGTTTGAGTAGGAACCTTCAAGCTACATCAAGAAAATCTATTGTAACCAATCCATGTGCAGCTTTAAACATTGGTTCTGCTGATTCTCCCCGCTACAGAGCAACTAATATGGAAGTAATCGAGCTTGATACAGGTGAGGAATTGAATGCCTTTCACATCAAATTTAGTTACTATGAAACTTGTTCGAAACTCACTTTGTTTTCTTCTTGTTTCGTTGCAGATTTTGGTAGCTCATTTTCAGGAGCGCTGACTGATGAGCAAGGGAGGGTTCGAGCCATTTGGGGAAGCTTTTCCACTCAGGTTCATCTTTTGACTTTTTAGTCTACATAAATTTTGGGTTTCTTTCTTTCTAACATGCTGTTTTCTTGTGATTTGATCGCAGGTTAAATATAGTTCCACTTCGTCCAAAGACCATAAAT
Organism: Brassica nigra; assembly: GCA_016432835.1. Classification (NCBI taxonomy): domain Eukaryota; kingdom Viridiplantae; phylum Streptophyta; class Magnoliopsida; order Brassicales; family Brassicaceae; genus Brassica; species Brassica nigra. Next base: position 663,714 of record CM028249.1, read on the forward strand.
TTGTCAAAGGTATCCCAATATATGCGATCAGCCAAGTCCTCGAGAAAATTATAACTGGTGGAAATGGACCAGAACTTTTAATAAACGGTGTGAAAAGGCCAATGCCACTCGTTCGGATTTTGGAAGTTGAGTTATATCCTACGTTGCTCTCAAAAGCCCGGAGTTTTGGTCTGAGTGATGAATGGATCCAAGTAAGCTGGTTCTTGTTCATATACGTCAATTCTTTGTAATATCTGCGCATGTAGAATCTATAACATGTGAATGTTAGTCTAGTAAAAAGCAGTTATTCTCAAGTCCATTATACCTTATTGGTTGTTCTTAAAGATTCTAGTCAAGAAGGATCCTGTTAGACGACAAGTTCTGCGTGTTAAAGGTTGCTTGGCAGGATCAAAAGCTGAAAATCTTCTAGAACAAGGCGACATGGTTCTGGCAGTCAATAAGATGCCAGTCACGTGCTATAATGACATTGAAGCCGCTTGCCGAACATTGGATTCGGGTAGCCACAGCGATGACAATCTCGATCTAACAATCCTTCGACAGGTGACACCATTAACTCTCCTGGCTTCTTGAGACATCTTATTGTTTATTCTCTTCTCCGTTATCATCCTAGTCCTTGTGTTGATTGATCACACCACCTGTGAAAATAGTTAGTTTTGGTGAAGAAGAAAGGTTTACTAGTTTTATACTCAAGACTCTTGGTTGTTTGTCAGGGCCAAGAAATGGAGCTCGTAGTTGGAACTGATGAAAGAGATGGAAACGGAACTACAAGAGCGATAAACTGGTGTGGGTGCGTTGTTCAAGATCCTCATTCTGCGGTTCGCGCGCTTGGGTTTCTTCCTGAGGAAGGCCATGGTGTCTATCTGACAAAGTATACTAGTTCTTGACCTGTGTATTGAATCTCAATTTGGTTCAACCAAAAAACTAGTCTCTTCTCAACTGACAAATTTTTGTTCTCAGACTGTATCACGGGAGTCCGGCGCGTCGATATGGCCTCAATGCACTTCAGTGGATCGTGGAAGTTAACGGGAAGAAGACTCCTGATCTGGACGCATTTGCAGATGCCACCAAGGTGTTTTCTCACTCCTTACAGAACTCACACTTCTAACTTTTACTTTGGCCCTGAAGAAAAGCGATTATGTCACTTGAAGTTTTTATCTTATATCGTTTCTTTACAATTTTGGTTGCTAACAGGAGTTAGAACACGGGCAGTTCGTGCGTATAAGGACTGTGCATCTTAACGGAAAGCCACGAGTGTTGACTCTGAAACAAGATCTCCATTATTGGCCAACTTGGGAGCTGAGGTTCGACCCCGAGACTGCTCTTTGGCGTAGAAATATATTGAAAGCTTTGAAGTAATTAAAGAGCCTGTTAGGTGATTAACGCTCTTACCATCTTCTCTCATATGCATACTCTCAACTTTGATGTATTTATTATCAAGATTATACTCAAAACCTTCATTATAACATTACTAGAAGAACTGTCAGTGTAATTTACAGTTAAGAAAAACTAAGCAATACGGATTTTGCTTCTACGGTCACAGCCACACATGAAGTTTAATCCTTATCACAAGTAGTTCAATTAAAAACGCAGACAGCATGACCATTAAAGCTCGTAGTAGAAATAGAAAGGAAAAGAAATAAAACATAACGTACAATATACTATTATGACGACATAGAAACATAATATATAGTAGTAACATTACTCAAAATCTCATACAAATGTGAGATTGAAATCATATGGAAATGATACGGCGACCTTTTGGCCTGCTTAGAGATATAAACCAATGTGTCATCATATCCCATGTTTAGCTATTTCTATAAGATGTTTTGACACAATGAAATATTAAAAAATTAGGAACACCTACCTAAGTTGAGAATTTACTGAAATAAAATTATAAATAATTACATTCATATGATTTTTAATTTGAATATTTATCTATTTTTAATAAAAATACGATTTTAACGTTTTTGAAAAAAATCACTCTTATTAGTACCAGGTACAGTACTAGTAGCATTGGTTTGGAAAATATATTGTTTAAAAAATAGATTAATGCCTTAATGTGAAGACTAGAAATGCTAAAGTAGTTGTAAGTGATTTTTTACCGTTTACGTGAAATTTAACCGACAAACAATTCGTAGCGACAATAATAATAGAGCGTTTACGCACACGGCGATTAACCGGATGAGAAAACAATGACAAATTCGAATTTACACCATCATATCAATTTACAATCGAATCTACAATGAACTTGTACCTAAAATACTAAGAATACAGAAGATTCTTGAGTAAAACCCGATCATTTTAGTAAAACCGATAAAAAAATGTTTTTGAATCTAATCTAAGAAAGATGGGACAGTTGACCAGTCTGTGTGCCCATGGTCGATCTCAGTTATCTTACGGTGTTCATTCTTCACGTCGTGATGGATATGCTGACATCAAATCACCTCCATTAGAAAGCTATCTCAATGACATGGAATATTGGTTGTGATAAAATGATTTAAAATGTGAATGTTTAAATTGTAGACTTTTGGAGTTTGGATATGTTAATAATAATAAAAATATATAAAAAGACTTTGATGTTGACTTTTATATAATTGACATTAGACATGCAAAATCTCCACTACCAAATTTTAAAGTAATACAAAGTATCTAATGTTTTAATTTCCTCATAGAAAAGAGCCTAAATATAATATTAGAGGCTGCTGTTAACTAATAAATTGATAGAACAATTTCTTTTATTTTCAATAAGTTGAAGACAGTTTTTTACGGCAAAGTTTACAAAAAAATATTTCAAAAATATTTTCTTGTATTTGCAATAATATTGATTTTTAAAGAATGGTTGCATATTTTCAACGAAATGCGTTAGCAAGGTGTTTAGTTAAAAAAAAGAACCATATTATATAATTTAATTCATATGTACTATATATATATTTTTTATCATATGTACTATATTTAAATCTATTCTACGTACTGAAAAAAATATAAAAACTAGTATGGAGTGCAAAGATTATCAAATATTATCAGATTTCATTTCCCCAATCTTTGATAGAGAGAAGAGAAGAGAAGAGAAGAGAAGAGAAGAGAAGAGACCGATCCAAAAACTCCTAAACCCATTCCCGCGGGAGTGAAAGTGAAAGTGAAAGTGAGCTCAAATGGGAGATCCCTTGGAGAGGTTGGGATCAGAGGAGGCATCAACGGCGACGGAGACCGGCATCAAATCGGACTTGTGCTCAGAGATCGATCCTCCTCCGCTGACCGAAACCGTCGCCACCGCCGAAGACTGGCGTCGTGCTCTCGGAAAAGTGGTTCCCGCCGTCGTCGTACTCCGCACAACGGCGTGTCGCGCCTTCGACACCGAATCGGCAGGTGCTAGCTACGCTACTGGTTTTATCGTCGATAAGCGTCGTGGGATCATCCTCACCAATCGCCACGTGGTTAAGCCAGGTGAGCTATTACTCTGCAAAGAGATTTCGTATTTTGCTGTAGGATTTCAAGATTCCGTAGCAGTTAGCTGTTTGATTAGGTGGTGTAGAATAAGGCTTAGAAAATATAATGTGGTTCTGATAAGTCAGTGTGGAGATAATAATGGTCAGTCCTTGTGGTTTGAAGTAGGCCTGAGAATTTATCTTTTTTAATATTCAGAGATTCAACTTTTATATTGTTTTCTATGTTCAGGCCCAGTCGTTGCTGAGGCAATGTTTGTAAATCGCGAAGAAATCCCCATCTATCCTGTATATAGGGATCCGGTAAGTCTCTCATTCTCAATCCCTTTTGATTGTGAGGAAACTGACAGAGGCTTATGTTTTCACTTGTGCAATAATATTTTTCTTTTAGTATGAGAATTTGTGTTTCATCTTCATTAATTTTACTTTGTTATCTTCTTGTGTATTCCCTCCTCAACAGGCTTCTTTTATAACCTTTTCAGGTCCATGACTTTGGCTTCTTTTCTTATGATCCCAGTGCAGTACAGTTTCTGAGTTATGAGGAAATTCCCCTTGCTCCCGAGGCGGCTTCTGTTGGACTCGAGATCAGGGTTGTTGGTAATGATAGCGGAGAGAAGGTAACATAAATAGGTTCTTCTATATTATTCAAAGTAGGGTGCATTAAAAAATCATGCAGTGTTTAGACGGAGAAGTAATGCTTCTGGTTAATGGGGTGTGGATTTGCAGGTTTCTATACTGGCTGGTACTCTTGCTCGGTTGGATAGGGATGCTCCACACTATAAGAAGTATTTATCTGTTTCACCGTCATATTTTTATAGTACGTAAATTTTATTCTTGGTAATAATTTATTTATTTTTGGTGCAGAGATGGTTATAACGACTTCAACACGTTTTATATGCAAGTAAGCGATTATTTATCTTTAATGTTTATTACTTTTATTTAATTACCGGCGTATATGAGCATAATTGTATGCTATCTCGCCTGATTCAAAACCTTGTTTGAATATTTTCTAATCGTGTCATGCTTATTGTTATTTCCCATTTCCACTACACATGTGCCTCTCACTCGTATTTTCATTTAAATATCACCTACTAGAGTTAAAACGTTCTCTTTGTAGCTTATCGTGCAATACTCAAGTATTTAATGCTACAGTTCCTCGAAGCACACTTACACATTCTAGCTTGCTAATATTTTCGCCTCTGTGCTTATAGGCAGCGTCAGGTACTAAAGGTGGATCAAGTGGTTCTCCTGTTATTGATTGGCAAGGCAGGGCGGTAGCCTTGAATGCTGGCAGCAAGTCCTCAAGTGCATCAGCCTTCTTCCTACCACTTCACCGAGTAAGAAATCTCTTTTTCATACTCATATTCATGCTTTAGTTAAGACCGGATGGTTAGTAGAATGTTACAAATGAACTAAAGGTTTATTTATGATCTCTTCTTTTCATTAACGGGGTCCTAAGTATCTAGTATGAGACATTGGGAAAGTCAAACATAGTTCCTGGTCTCTTTTAGTGTTGCGTCATATCATTCATAACCCCGGAATTTATTTGACATTTAGTTGGAAATTTGCTTAGAACTTTTCATTAAGTATGGTTTACGTTTTTGGAAGGTTGTCAGGGCGTTAAGTTTCCTGCAGAAAAGTATCGACTCGTGCACAGATAAGCCGAAAGCAGTTCATATTCCTCGTGGTACACTTCAGGTTTGTTTTCCACCTTTCGAATTTTGAGACAGTTCATAGTGTAGTTAGGAAAATTTCCACGACTATCAGTTTTGACCTTTTAAGTAGCCATACTGTACATGATCTGTCAGCTGAAAAAAAATCCAAGGAGCATCATAATTTTTCTATAATAAATTCTGACTAGTATTGTGCTCAAATCCTAGAGAGAAATGTGTTCCTTTTAGTACCATAAGGATTTCTTTTAATTCTAGAAAAGGTTGTCCTTGTGACTACTGTGGGATCTGAATGATTTCGTGGTTTTATTAGGAATAGTTATCATGTTATATTTCAGTTCCTTTTCCCACGATTGACAGATTTGCAGAGATTCAGAGGAAGTTCAATCTCTATATCTGATATGAGTTTTGGGGGTTGCTTATCTAAGGTTTTATCTGTTTGCTTTTGTATTTAGATGACATTTATTCACAAAGGCTTCGATGAGACACGTCGACTTGGTCTCAGGAGCGAAACTGAACAGGTACATAATTTTTCTTCTTACCATCATGGAGGGCATCGACCTTCCTTGTGCTACATAGTGACACCTTAAACTTGCTATATCTTGGCCATGTAGGTGGTTCGGCATGCATCTCCACCTGGGGAAACCGGAATGCTTGTTGTTGATTCTGTAGTGAGTGCATTGCTTCATTATTAACACACAGTATAGTAATTATGTTTTAAAGAAAATAGTTCCTGTGCAAGCGGGGCCTAAACTTGATAATATACATCTTTTATATGATTTCTTGACTTGTGGTAGGTGCCAAATGGCCCTGCTGATAAACATTTAGAGCCGGGAGATGTTCTTATTCGTGTGAACGGCACAGTAAGTCATCTCAATTACATCTTTAATTTTTTTTTTGTTTACCTCAATCAATCTAGAAATTTGATATCTTTGTTGCAACATTGGTATGAAACGCATGATTTAAAAGTTAGTTAGAACCTATTAATCAATACAATTTCGGTGTCTAGTTCTTTCTGTTCCTCGTTTTGCTAAATCTCTCTCTATGCATTTCATTGTTTCACAGGTGCTAACGCAATTTCTGAACTTGGAGAATCTTATTGATGACAGTGTTGGCCAGATAGTTGAATTGGAAATTGAAAGGGGTGGACAGCCAATAACTGTTAGTGTATCGGTGAGTTCCATTCTTCTTTTCTCTTGGCTATTAAATTCGTTATTTCTGCTCAATTCTTTATCACTGAGAAAAAGTCCTCGGTATCTTGTAACTTTCATGTAGGGTTTCATAATCTGTTTTAACTGTAATTGATACTTACTGTCTTTCATAATGATCTAGATCCTTTTGTTTATGTATTTCCTGACACAGGTTCAGGATTTACACTCAATCACTCCAGATCACTTCCTGGAAGTAAGTGGTGGTGTAATTCATCCGTTGTCTTATCAGCAGGTAACTACGACTTGAAAACATATAGTTGAAATTTTTGCTTCTTTGTGCCTGTATACATGATATTCTTGTGTCCTACAAGTCGAATTGTTTTTTTATTGGTTAGTCTTGTGGTCAGGGTTTATTTGCGTACTGATCTACCCAAATGATGATTTAGAGCACTTTTCCGTTTTTCAAAGTGACATGTTTAGCGGAAATGTTAGTTGTCAGAGAGGATGCTCTTTGTGAATATACTAATGCTATATGTATGATCCTGGAACTCGTTATTGTAGTATCAGTTGGAAAATTTGTTTGAATATGCTACTTATTCTATTCGTACTAAGCTTTGAATATATAATAATGCTTTGAAGAAACATTGCCCACACTGGCTTGCTAGACTGAATGTGGAAACATATACTAACTCTCTTATGGGCATTAGCTGATCTTAAAAGTTGTTGATGTAACAGGCTCGTAATTTTCGTTTTCCTTGTGGCCTGGCTTATGTCGCGGACCCTGGGTAAGCCGCTCAACTTCCTTCCTCCATCAAAATTTTCACGTTTTCTTGATCCATGTGCAATTCCCTAATAGATTCCAACAGAAAAGAGTGTTTCCTTTTATGCTCTTTTGGTTTTAAAATTTATTTATCTGCTTACTCGGTTCAAGAAGTGAGCAGTGACTTCTTCTAATACGCCACTTAATCTTGAAAATTATAATTTTTATCTCTTCATCAGAGATCGTAAGATAGTTCACGTTTAGCTTGTTGACTTATTTTCTATCTTCTTGACTGATGTGTCAATATTGTTACATGTAAGCTTATTGTCAATCATTTTCAGAACTTTCTCTGTATTTCTGGATTTACTTGGATGAGCTATTTTCCATGCAGATACATGCTATTTAGAGCTGGGGTCCCTCGACATGCTATCATAAAGAAGGTTGCTAATGAAGATATTTCCTGCCTTGCGGATTTGATTTCCGTTCTTTCAAAGCTGTCTAGGGGTTCTCGTGTCCCCTTGGAATATATGTCTCACACTGATCGTCATCGCAAAAAGGTGATGTATCTTGTTTAAAAGTTCTTTTTGTAAGACGTCCTAACCCACTGTAATCTTGTTTTTTTATTTAACTCTATAATATTTACTCCAATGAGATGGTACTTAGTTTTGGGTTCCACTTCGTGCAGTCTGTGTTAGTCACAATTGATCGTCATGAATGGTACGCTCCTCCTCAGTTGTATACCCGTAATGACAGTTCTGGTTTATGGGATGTGAAACCTGCAATCGAACCTGCTGCTGTTCCACTATCTATTGGTAATAATGGTTTGCCTGTAGGCCAAAATACTACTCTCTGCCATCACGATACAGAGCCTACGCATGAAGTCGATGTTCGTGGGGTTACTGATACTATGGCTACTATTGAAGCCTCTAGTGGAGATGATTCTCAGAATGATTTTGGCTCAGAAGCAAAGAAACAAAGAGTGGAAGATGATTCGTCAGATGGAACTGTTGCAAACGGTTCCTTATATGGGAGTGAATTAAAATCTGATGATGTAATGGCAACAGATAATTCGGTTTTAAGAGACTACGAAAGTGCGACAGCACTCTCTGCTAATGCTTCTTTGGCTGAACGTGCTATTGAGCCCGCTCTTGTCATGTTTGAGGTAAAGATTAAGAATTCTCTCAAATTTGGGTGTAGGAGTGGAGTATAGCTTTGTGACTGAACTTGAATGAAATAATGTACAAAACTGAATTCAAGGTTTGGAATATTACTTAAAACTATGTCACCAGAACATGTTAGTTTTGGTACTATTTCTACAAGTCCGATAAATTACAATCTATGGATGCGTATAAGAAAACCATGGAAGTATGACCTGGTGATCGGAATTACTTACTTGGCTTAATATGTTTCTGGTATTTGTAATTACTATGTTCTCTTATGCAGGTTCATGTGCCACCATCGTGCAGTCTTGATGGTGTACATTCACAACATTTCTTTGGAACTGGCATCATTATTTATCATTCTTCAAACATGGGCCTTGCTGTAGTGGACAAAAACACTGTTGCAATTTCTGCATCTGATATTATGTTATCCTTTGCTGCTTTTCCAGTCGAGATTCCTGGAGAGGTTAGATTCCTCTGTAGATCTTACAGTTCATGGAAGGAATCTTTAATAATGATCTTTCTTAACTGAACTGCAGGTTGTATTTCTTCATCCTGTTCACAACTATGCTCTTATTGCCTACAATCCGTCAGCAATGGGTCCTGCCAGTGCTTCAGTTATTCGTGCAGCTGAGCTACTACCTGGTATGTTATTACCATTTTTATATGCTGGTTGGATGATGCTTTGGCTATTACTATTTTTTGTTAACCATTTGATAGTTCACTATTGCTCTGTTTAGATATTGCCGCTCGTTTAAACTTTCATTTATGTAGTCAAATTAATGGGACGAGTTCATGTTGCAATGTCTTTGCTGAGCAGAACCTGCACTGCAACGTGGAGATTCGGTTTATCTTGTCGGGTTGAGTAGGAACCTTCAAGCTACATCAAGAAAATCTATTGTAACCAATCCGTGTGCAGCTTTAAACATTGGGTCTGCTGATTCTCCTCGCTACAGAGCAACTAATATGGAAGTAATCGAGCTAGATACAGGTGAGGAATTCAAAGCCTTTCACATCAAATTTAGTTACTATAAACTTATTCTCGAAACTCATTTCGTTTTCTTCTTGTTTCATTGCAGATTTTGGTAGCTCATTTTCAGGAGCGTTGACTGATGAGCAGGGGAGAATTCGGGCCATTTGGGGAAGCTTTTCGACTCAGGTTCATCCTCCCACTTTGCAGTTTACATAACTTATGTGTTTTCTAACATGCTGCTTTCTTGTGAATTGATCACAGGTTAAATATAGTTCCACTTCGTCCGAAGACCATCAGTTTGTCAGAGGCATCCCAATATATGCGATCAGCCAAGTCCTCGAGAAAATCATAACTGGTGGAAATGGACCCGAACTTCTAATAAACGGTGTGAAAAGGCCAATGCCACTCGTTCGGATTCTGGAAGTTGAGTTGTATCCTACTTTGCTCTCAAAAGCCCGGAGTTTTGGTCTGAGCGATGAATGGATCCAAGTAAGCCTATTCATGCTTATAACAAATGTGAAACTCGTTATGTATAGCTACAGTAGTTACACCATACCTTTGACAGAATGTTAGTTTACTCTAAAGCAGGTATTCTCAAATCCATATATACTCTATTGGCTGTTCTTACAGATTCTAGTTAAGAAGGATCCTGTTAGACGACAAGTTCTGCGTGTTAAAGGTTGCCTGGCAGGATCAAAAGCTGAGAATCTTCTAGAACAAGGCGACATGGTTCTGGCAGTCAATAAGATGCCAGTTACATGCTACGATGACGTTGAAGCCGCTTGCCGAACATTGGATTCGGGTAGCCACAGCGATGAGAATCTCAATCTAACAATCCTACGACAGGTGACACCATTAACTCTCCTGACTTCTTGAGACATCTTATTGTTTATTTTCTTCTCCGTTACATCGATTAGGTGAGGAATAAAGGTTTACTAGTTTTATACTCAAGACTCTTGGTTGTTTGTCAGGGCCAAGAAATGGAGCTCGTAGTTGGAACTGATAAAAGAGATGGAAACGGCACTACAAGAGCGATAAACTGGTGCGGGTGCGTTGTTCAAGATCCTCATTCTGCCGTTCGCGCGCTTGGGTTTCTTCCTGAGGAAGGTCATGGTGTCTATGTGACAAGGTATACTACTTGACCTGATATATTGAATCTCAATTTGATTCAACGAAAAAAAAAAGAACTAGTCTCTTCTCAACCGATTAGAAATCATTTCATCGGTTGTGTTTGGATTTGATCTCTGGCAAATTTTGTTCTCAGATGGTGTCACGGGAGTCCAGCACACCGATATGGCCTCTATGCACTTCAATGGATCGTGGAAGTCAACGGGAAGAAGACTCCTGATCTCAGCGCTTTTGCAGATGCTACCAAGGTTTTGTCTCATTCCTTACATAACTCACACTTCCATTTACTACGGCCATGCAGCCATATCTTAGTTTGATTTAAGTTTTAATCTTAGATTGTTTCTTTACAATTTTGGTTGCAACAGGAACTAGAACACGGGCAATTTGTGCGTATAAGGACTGTACATCTAAACGGAAAGCCACGAGTGTTGACTCTGAAACAAGATCTCCATTATTGGCCAACTTGGGAGCTGAGGTTCGACCCAGAGACTGCTCTTTGGCGTAGAAACATATTGAAAGCCTTGAAGTAAAAAGCCTCTTATAGATGATCCATTACTTTGAAAAGCTCTTATGATCTTTTCTCATATGCATACTCCAACTTTGTTGTATTTTTTATCAAGGTTATACTCAAAATCTTCATTAGTTGTGAACCTACCCTCATTAATACATCTATAGCCAGCCCATTATCAGTTTTAAGGATTAAATTAAACCCGGTCTGATAATTGATGATTTTCAAATCAGAGTCGAATACGCCAACCATATAAATATCCGTTTAATAGAAAAAGAGTGATGTTAATGTAATTGACACAATTACCCTTCATCTCCTTCCCTCTCCCTCTGTTTCCGACGATCGATCTTACGCCGCCACTCGAGAGGGAATCTCCGGCTTCGAGAGATCGGAAATGGAAGATGCAGCCACTCCAAATTCAGGTTCCGATTTAAACCTTGGAGGAAAGCGCGGTAAATCTATCGAAGAATGCCAGGACATGATTCAGCGAAGTTTCCGAAGTATTATTATAAGCCTCTCTCGTTTTCGTTACAGCTTCTCAATCTTAAATCTATGATTGATGTTTTTAGAATGATTCAAAATTTTAAGGTTCTAATCTCTGTGTACTGAAACTAGTTTCGTTTGTTTTGTTTTGATTAGATCCGATAGTGAAGTTTCTGATGGAGCAAATGGAGAAATCTGGGTGCAGAGTTAATGATAACTTCGTCAAGGCTGTTGTGTGTACTGGTCCTGTAGCTGGTGGCTTCACTAAAGGAAGAGGGGTAACACACTGCTCTCTCTCTCTCTCTCGCTCTTAGTTTTTTGTTAATGTTTTGATGATGATCAGTTTCTTTTGTATTCTATGTGTTTTGAAGATCACTGTGTGCAGTAACTATCTGACCATTCAAGATGAAGTGAACCAAGTGGTTATACATGAGCTAATCCATGCTTATGACGAGTGCCGTGCCAAGAATTTGGACTGGAGTAACTGTGCTCATCATGCTTGCAGCGAGGTCACTACATTGTTAGCTATATAGCTTTACGATGTCAAGTCCAGTTATTGATAGTTCTTGTGTGTGTATTCTTGAAACAGATACGTGCAGGTCATCTAAGCGGCGATTGCCATTTCAAGAGAGAACTTTTGAGGGGTTTCATGAAACTAAGAGGCCATGAACAAGTAAGTCACTATAAGAAGAAGATTGCATATGTGGAATCATGGATGGTTCTTGTTAATATATAACCTGGTTCTTGATTTTTTTCAAAAAAATAGGAATGTATAAAAAGAAGAGTGCTGAAATCGCTTCGTGGCAACCCGTATTGCTCTGAAGTTGCAGCGAAAGATGCCATGGAAGCAGTGTGGGATACTTGTTACAACGACACTAAACCTTTTGACAGAGCGCCCTGAGAGTAATACATCTCTTTACTTGTGCTTCAAGGTTATGAACTTCAGCTTCATCTTTGAACATCGATATAAAGCTGGCAAAACCGTTGGATCCAGTCGTTGATTTTTTTTGTCACATCTCATATGCATTGTATTGTTCAGAATACAAGTTCTGTTAATGAAAAGACTGAGTCACAATCTATTTTTAGTAGCTTCAGTTTCCTCCTTAGATCGCCTAGTTTAAAGCATAGCCTCAGGCTCAGTTTCTTCACATTTAAATCTCTTTATATAATAACTCTCACGACCATCTCACTCCTCCGACCAAACGAGGAAACATACAAAACAATGGCCGACGCAACAGAAAAAGCTGAGCACGACCGTATTTTCAAGAAGTTTGATGCTAATGGAGATGGAACCATCTCTTCCACCGAGCTTGGAGATGCTCTCAAGAACCTTGGCTCGGTCACGCACGATGATGTTAAACGTATGATGGCTGAGATTGATACCGATGGCGATGGATTCATATCGTACCAAGAGTTTTCTGATTTCGCAAAGGCTAATCGTGGTCTCATGAAAGATGTCGCCAAGATTTTCTAAGCCAAATTAATATCCATATGACATTATAATCATGTTTAATTTGTTTTTGTAATGACGATTTTTTGATTATGTATGTTTCATTTTTTTTTCCATTGTGTTTTCATTTCATGTAGTGGATATATTGAAGAATTCTGCATTCTTTAGTGTTTATGTTGCAATTCAGGCTGATCTGGTTTGTGTCTTCACGTTGACTGATATGGTAAAGGGCTTTGATCCTAGACAAGACTAATTAAAAATGTCCAAGCCCATTTGGAATTAGTGAGAATAAATACCAAAAAGTCTTTGTTGTGAATAGGAATTGTGTCCATACGAATGTAGTGATTTACTGAAATAAAACAAAATATTGCAATTAACATTCCAGGTAAATCATAAAATACATTTTTATATAAATAGATAATTTTTTCCAAGTGTGATGATATACTTTTTAATATCCTTAGATATTTTTCTTTATCACTCTCTAAAGATGCTATCAAAACTTTCCACATAAAAATTTGTTTTAGCTCTCCCTTTTTTAGTCTTTAGATTACTTAGCCAAATACTCTATACATAAGATAAAGACAATGAAACAAAGAATGGTTGGTAACTGATCTTAACATCGAGGAACCAAACTTTATCATGATAAAATATATTTTTATATTTATATAATTTTTTGCCAAGTGTGATGATATAATTTCTAATATCCTTAAATATTTTTGTTTATCTGACTCTATAAAGATGCTATCAAAACTTTTTTCAACATAAAAATTTGTATTAGCTCTCCCTTTTTAGTCTGTAGATTACTTAGCCAAATATAATATATACATAAGATAAAAACAATGTAACAAAGAATGGTTGGTAACTAATCTTAACAACGAGGAACCAAACTTTATTATAATAAAATATAGAATATAATCTCACAGTCAATCTTTGGCCCATCTACATCATATTATTGTTCAAAAATATCTAATTTTCGACAGACGAAAACTAGGGAAATTAAAGCCATCCTAAAAAGTCTTCTAAACCTTTTCTCTCATAAAAATATTTTCTTTCTTACAATATGCTTTTATAATAATACACAACTATATATATTTTAAAATAGATAGATATTGCACTTGTTGTAGTAGTATATATATATACACGTAGTATGTAAACGTTTGGCTAACGCCATACTCAATACGTCTCTCTGAAAACAGATCTTTCGTCATTCTCTCTAAAAAAATGGACCTCGCTGGAGAATCCACCACTACCATCGCTTCTTCTTCCTCTTCCTCCGTATCATCAATCGACACCAGCCACGACTGCGATTCCCCACGTGGCGGCGGAGATGCAGATCACGAGCTTCTCCACTCGACGACGGTGTCGGTTTCTGTTTCTTCCTCCTCCTCGTCGTCTTCCGCGTCGATTCAGAGAATCCTCGGTTTGATCAGATCGGAGGATCCGGATTCGAGGCTGTTCGCGGCTAGAGAGATCCGTCGGCTGACGAAGACGTCGCATAGATGCCGCCGACACTTTTCTCAGGCCGTTGAGCCGCTTGTTTCGATGCTGAGATTAGACTCGCATGAATCGCACCACGAGGTGGCTCTGCTTGCTCTCCTTAACCTCGCCGTCAAATACGAGAAGTACGTTTCTTCTTCTTAATTAATCTTCCCCCGCTTAATTCGAATTGTTCTGTTTTTAATATGATGATGATCTGATTAGTGGTTTTTAAGCTTGAAATTAGTGGAAAAAATCAACAACGCCGATCCTCAGATATATATTGTTTGAAATAAATTAAAAAGCTAAAATCATCAATTCATATTGTTTGAAACAAATTAAAAAGCTAAAATCATCAATTCATATACTGTACATTCCTTCATTGCTGACAAAAGAAAAATATACATTCCTTGATCAATTTAGAGACCAAATAGTTTCAAAAAAAAAAAAAATTTAGAGACCAAATATTTATTCATATTACTAAGTTAATAAAATTATAGGCACAGCCGAATCTAGAGACTGACCGCTTGAAACATTTAGCTTGGTCCCAAAAATTTTAGAGTTTTTTAATATAAAAATATGTTTCCAATTTTTTTTTTTTTTAAATTACTAGATTTCTTAGAAAAATGTTTATGTCTTCCAAAAGCTGAGATCGATCCTGATTATAGGGATCTAAGTTATGCTTAGGACCGGCCATGTGTATCAGTCAAATCTCAATATTGATTAGTGATTTGATCGTGTTACAAAAAAAAAAAATTAGTGATTTGATCATTAGCCTTTTTTTTTTGAACGAAAATGATTTGATGATTAGCCAATTGTTATGACTTTTACTCCTTTCCCGGTGAGAAAATGAAGCCATCATATTAAATTAAAAGATGTCAATACGTGCCTTTTTGGTCGGTTTCGTGTACGATCATGACTGGATGATTGCATCTGATGGATGGATAGTCTCTCGATCTTAGCGAACTCTGTTTTTCTGCTTTTAAGCACTTTCTTTAAATCAGATTTGGTGGATCCATCAACCTTTTTTTTGGCTCTTATCTTTGCTGGCAGATGCTTTTTGTTTGCTTGGACTGTACTCAATCTTTTGTTGTAGTGTGTTTCTCCTTTATTTCCTTTTTGCTTATTTTTGAAGGTTTTTTGTTAGGGTTCATCACTTTTATTCCTTCTCTCACTTTTAAACTATTCTTTGGTTTATGCCGTTTCTGGAGAACTCTGACTATTCTTCTTGTTTTATCGTTTTATAGGTTTTGATTGGTTTCTAGTTGGAGATGATATTTTTATTGATCTACACAAAAGCTAGAGTCATGTTTTACCGTTGCTTTTTCTTTCTTTTTCTATAGAAAATAAGAAAGCAAAGAATCAAAACTTGCAAGATAAGATAAAAACAATTTTTTCAAAAAAAAAAAGAGATAAGATAAAACAATAATATTTTTTAATCTCCCTAAACAGAGGGAATCATGACGTGTTAGCCGCAAATTCCCTCTCCTTTAGTTAACATCAGAAACAGAGGAAATTAACAATCCAATCTCAATGCATATCAAGAATCTCTGATCCAAGAAGGCTTTTATCTTTTGGAAACAGAGGATGGGTTAAGTCAATTAGTAGTTTAGATAAAAATCAACTGAAGCTAACTTACTCGGTAGGTTTTGCCTAACTTAGTTTATTAGCTCTTTGTACATCTGTAGGACCCTGCTTTACCAGACTCTTAGTATTTCATGATTTTTTTTGTTCACTTGCTGCTGAATCTTCCTTAATTTATACGCAAACGACCTTGTAGTCAATTTCTTCTTTTGGTCTAAGTTCTGATATCATCATCACTTTTTCTTTTATTAATGGGATGAGAACCACCTAGTGGAGAAAAGAGGAGCAATCAAAGTAGATAAGCTAAACCCCAAGGCACTTTTCCTCTCCTACTTTTAATTTTTGTGTCCATAATCACTAATCAATTTAATAAGTACCTTTAGCTCGGTTTGGTTTTCCTAAGAGGTTAGGTAGATGGCTACAACTCTATTTCACTTTATTACAGTTCTTATGATTGAGAATATGAGTGCGTCTCGGAGAAAGAAAAATTGGTTTCTGCCTGTTTGCTAAGATGTCACTGCCTTTTGAGACTATTCTCATTTTTGCTGTTGATTTTTCAAATCTCAGGAATAAGGTGAGCATAGTTGAAGCCGGTGCTTTAGAGCCAATCATGAACTTCTTACAGTCTAACAGCCCAACACTTCAAGAATACGCATCTGCCTCTCTGCTCACTCTCTCCGCGTCCCCAAACAACAAACCCATCATTGGAGCTAATGGACTGATCCCACTATTAGTCAAAGTCATTAAACAAGGAAGCCCACAAGCTAAAGCCGATGCAGTCATGGCACTGTCCAACCTCTCTACGCTCTCCACTAACCTAACCATGATCCTAGCGACCAAACCACTCTCACCGATTCTGAATCTTCTCATATCAAGTAAAAAATCATCGAAAACATCTGAAAAATGCTGTTCCCTGATTGAGTCCTTGATTGTTTCCGGCGAGGAGGCGAGAACGTGTTTAGTCTCAGATGAAGGAGGTGTTCTCGCAGTGGTGGAAGTTCTTGAAAACGGGTCACTACAAGCAAAGGAACACGCAGTTGGTGTGCTTTTAACACTGTGCCAGAGCGATAGGAGTAAATACAGAGAACCGATTCTTAGAGAAGGTGTAATACCGGGACTCCTTGAGCTCACGGTTCAAGGGACATCGAAGTCTCGCACCAAAGCTCAGAGACTCCTCTGTTTACTAAGGGACTCGGAAAGCCCGAGGTCAGAGGTTCAACCAGATACAATTGAGAACATAGTGTCGAGCTTAATCTCTCATATAGACGGAGATGATCAGTCTGGTAAGGCGAAAAAGATGCTAGCTGAGATGGTGCAAGTTAGCATGGAGAAGAGCTTGAGACATCTACAAGAACGTGCTTCCACTCTTGCATAAGGGTGATGAAGATTGAAGGATAATATCATATAATGCCAGTCCAGTGCCGGCGTTTTGGTTCTTAGTGACTGGTTAGTTTCTTTTTTACTCAAAAGTGTTCATAATAAAAGCTTTTTTTTTTTAAGTTGAAAAGTCTTTGGTACATTTCTATTCTAAAAAGTTTCAGTGATGTGTTGAGCCATGTGAACTACTTTGATTTTGACTTGCATCATAATTCATAACGCCCACGCGTCAAAAGTAGCTAAGATAAAAACGGGACATAGTTCAAGTTGCATCAATAGTAGCTAATACAAAAACAGCACGCAGTTTAAGTTACTTCCCCTTCATCAGCATCATTTTTTTACTGTAAATATTATTAACCAAAGTCAAGAAGAAGAAACATCTTATCCCTCACTCACTACCTTTCAAGTTTTAACTCTGCAAAGTATCTGAATCACCAAAAGAAAAAATTAATCTCTTTGTTCCATTTTTTTACTGAGTATTCAAATCAAATTCACCATTCCCTCTCCAGTTCCCATGTTGGCCAGTGTCTTCATCATTCAAGAAGTTTTCTACTGGCTCCTTCTCTTCTCTCTGGCTATTACTATTATTCATCCAACCACGCATCCTCATCATCATCTCATCAGGGTTCAAGTACAGTCCTCCCTGTTGTTGCTGTTCTCCGTAGTTCCCAAACGCATTACCTCTCAACGGATTATGAGCCATCATACCTTGTCCCGCTTGAGCCATAGCCGCCATTCTCAACCTCGCCTCATGAGCCTTCATCTCTCTATCCAGCTCAAACTTCACCTCACTACAAGCATTCCTCTCCTCCATGAGCAAAAGCTGCTCAACCACCAACCTCTCCTCGGATCTCAACTCACCATCCCTCCTCTTCTGAGTTATAGCGTTGAAAGCTTCCACTTGTTTCTCGAACGTATCCGTGAACTCGCCCACTTTGGCTGCAATGCTGTCGTCCCATTGCTGACTCCGAGACACCGTCTGGCTTGTTGTTGTGTCTGAATGGAGGATCATCTCGTCTTCCTCTGCTTCGTAGTCTGCTACTACGTGATAAGGTAACAACCTGCATAAACAGAGAAACAGCAAACTTCATAAGCCTATACAACTACATTTTCATGGTATTAAAAAAATGAACTTTTCAGTGATGGTGGACTTTAGAATCTACAGAGAGATATAAAGGTGAAGACTTTATATTTTATAATACTATACTCTTTTCACAAAATCAACCTTTTAAAAAAAAAAAAAAGCAATGGCCTTTTTTGGTTAAATCAACATAAGAACAGAGACTTAGTTGGATATTCAATTATTCATGAAATCAAGAAATCAATTTCAATTCGATTGGGTGATAGTGCAAAATTGAATGTAAAGGAGGAACCTTTCGCAGGCGTCTTCGAGAGAAGCGAAAGGACGCTTGAAATCAGGATGGCAGACACGCCACGCGTCTTGGTAAGCGAACTGTAACTCCATTTGATTCAACGGACGCATCATCTGTTTCTTCTCTTCTTCTTGCTGTTGTTGTGGTTGTGTCATCATCGGTCTCTGTTGCTGAACGTTGGGGTTTAGGATTGCGTTATGAAAATCTGGGTTAACGGGTCGGTTCTGGATGAAACCCGGTGGAGCGAGGAGATGAGAGTTATTAGTATTCGACGGGAGCCTCGACATGGCCGCCTGTTGTTGTTGTTGTCTCTGGAGATGATGCATCAGAAATAGCTGTTGTTGACGCTGTTGCAGTTGCTGTTGCTGCTGCATTTGGAGGAAGAGCTGGTGTTGCTTCGATTCCTCCATTTTTCGAGTTTTTTTTTAGGGTTTCGGTTTGCAGATGTTCTTCTTCTTCTTCTTCTCCGCCATAAAAAATTGATTTAAAAGGGATGAAACTAAAAAAGACATGAGATATACGTGTGATTTTTTCCAACTGGTATTCATATCAAAGCCCATTAAAGGCCCAATATGTTCTTAATAGATAACTAATAAGAACATAGACTACAATATGTTCTTACCAGATCAGAGCCTTGTAGTCTATGTTGCTTAAAACCTCAAACTATCTCAAAAGTCAACGCTCTGTGTTGTTCATTTGATGAGACCATGTCTTTGGGGTTGAAGCAATAAACGTTTGTGCATATCCCATTCTATTATATATAAGAGAAGAACATAAGCCACAGAGACAAGAACCTCACGGTGAAAATGAAGTTGTTTGATGCTCACTGTCACCTTCAAGACAAGAGAGTCATAGACAAAGCCTCTGAGCTTATATCTGCTGCTTTAGCTGTCGGTGTTACCAATTTCGCGGTCAATGGAACCTCCGAGGTATTTTTTAAACATTTTCTTGATCTTTCGGACACTGTTGCAATGGTGGATACTTAACCGGTTTTGTCGTTTTGGAAGCAGAAAGATTGGGAGTTGGTGAAAGAGATGGGAGAGATGTATCCTTCTGTTATTCCTTGCTTTGGAATTCATCCTTGGTATGGATGTTATATGCATTAGTGTTCTAAAAATTGGCTTAGGCCTGTTCGAAATGATTTTTCTAAGATGATTTTTTAAAATCAATCTAAAAGTGTTGAAAAAATTGGTTAACGTGCCCGCCTAATCATTTTCTTGAACACTGCAAATGATCTTTCAGATAAGACCTTTTTTTTCCCCATTCATGTTTTATTTTTGTTTTCAGGTTTATTGCAGATAGGAGCCCACATTGGCTCAACACATTGAGGAAGCTCTTTGAGACAACTCCTACGGCTGCTGTTGGAGAGGTTAGCCTCTTCATCATCTCTTGATAGTTTGATTCATCGAACTAAGACGATATGTGTAATACCCCGATTTTCCAAAATAGAATAATAAATAATATCTCATAAAATCTCCATTTATTACTTCTCAAAAGTCATCTCATCATCATAAATCCAGTAAAATCGGATAAAAATAAATAAGTCTGATAAGATCGATAAAAACATAAATCCGAAAGTCTGAAAATAATAAAATAACTCCCAAAAGCACCGGTCCAATAGCAATCACTCCTGCTCGGCAGTCTCACCTGAAAGGGGAAGAAGGAGGGTGAGCAACAGGGGAGTCACTCAGTGAGGTATGGGATGCTAGATCCGCAAACCACTGACTAGAAAATAGAACTCCCACTATGGAAGTTTAACTCTAACATGAACAAACACGATGCCTACCGCATCACACAAAACAAACAATGCGCTGATGGTACATAGCTAGTCTACACACCCCGCATTCTCCTCATACGGATATACGATAATATAATATGCGTCGCTAGTCCAGACATCTCTGGACCCCCGCACTCCACCAATATGCGTCGATATGCAAACGTCTTTGCACCCCGCACCACACAATATACGTCGCTAGCTCAGACGTCTCTGGCCCCCGACTCATCAATATGCCGCTAGCTCAGATGTCTCTGCCCCGACTCTATACGTCGCTAGCTCAGATTTCTCTGGCCCCAGACTCATATCGTCGTTAGCCCAAATCTCTCTGGGCCCCCGCACTCTCCACATAGTCCAAATTATATAACTATATATATATATATATATGTATATCATCACTTAACATCAACCAATCCAAACAACAGTTGAATCCTCTATACCCCTAATTCCGGTTAACATTCAATATTATAATTATCACACAAGACTCAATTCAAACAGACGGATCATGCTTCAAACTAAACTAACATAGAAAGAATTCTACACTAGCACGGATTTAACGGAATAGCCCTCACCTTAGCAACTGGCTGGAATGAACAACGGAAGATGGTCAAAGAGATCAACTGCAATACGAGAATCAACGGCTTAGACTCAGATCTCAGGAAATAAAGTTTCCGAAAATGGAAACTTTCCTAAAATAGAAACTTTCCTAAAATAGAAACTTTCCTAAAATAGAAACTTTCCTAAAATGGCGGTTTCCTAAACTGGATACTTCCTAAATAGATTTCTACGAGTAGAAATATGAAGGCGACAACTTACCAGAAAACTCACAAAGCTCGCCGAAATCCCGAATCTTTGGAAATCCCACCAAAAATTAACTAATGACGGTCATCGGATATTCCAACAACAACTCGTCACACGCAAAGAAAATACTTTGACTTGATGAGAATAAAGAAAGGGGTGGAGTTTCTTATATAGGAGAAGGAAAGGAGGAAGGAAGCTTAAACTTCCAATGTGGGACAAAGATAAAAAAAGTTTTGGGTTTTAATTAAAACAAATGGGCTCCTCCCATGGGTCACGGTCGTTACAATTCTCCCCACTTAATCGAATTCGTCCCGAATTCCAAAGAGACGATGAGAGAACGTTCACGGTTTCAAGAAGAGAAAAGACAAGGTAATAGACAATGGAAACGAAGAAACTTGGTCTCTCCTCGGAAGAAAAGAAAATCAGAATCTCTATCGACTAACCGAATGATACTCGACGAAGGGTGCCATTTTTTTCTTTCAAAACTCCCAATCCCAAAACATTGAAATCGCTAAAATCCGAGTCCCATAAATCGCCATCCCGGGTCAGAGCCGGACGGAACCCCGCCTCGATACCAAATTGTAATACCCCGATTTTCCAAAATAGAATAATAAATAATATCTCATAAAATCTCCATTTATTACTTCTCAAAAGTCATCTCATCATCATAAATCCAGTAAAATCGGATAAAAATAAATAAGTCCGATAAGATCGATAAAACATAAACCGAAAGTCTGAAAATAATAAAATAACTCCCAAAAGCACCGGTCCAAAGAATCACTCCCTGCCTCTCACCGAAAGGGGAAGAAGGAGGGTGAGCAACAGGGGAGTCACTCAGTGAGGTATGGGATGCTAGATCCGCAAACCACTGACTAGAAAATAGAACTCCCACTATGGAAGTTTAACTCTAACATGAACAAACACGATGCCTACCGCATCACACAAAACAAACAATGCGCTGATGGTACATAGCTAGTCTACACACCCGCATTCTCCTCATACGGATATACGATAATATAATATGCCGCTAGTCCAGACATCTCTGGACCCCCGCACTCCACCAATATGCGTCGATATGCAAACGTCTTTGCACCCCGCACCACACAATATACGCCGCTAGCTCAGACGCCTCCGGCCCCTGACTCATCAATATCGTCGCTAGCTCAGATGTCTCTGTGCCCCGACTCTATACGCCGCTAGCTCAGATTTCTCTGGGCCCCAGACTCATATCGTCGTTAGCCCAAATCTCTCTGGCCCCGCACTTCCACATAGTCCAAATTATATAACTATATATATATATATATATGTATATCATCACTTAACATCAACCAATCCAAACAACAGTTGAATCCTCTATACCCCTAATTCCGGTTAACATTCAATATTATAATTATCACACAAGACTCAATTCAAACAGACGGATCATGCTTCAAACTAAACTAACATAGAAAGAATTCTACACTAGCACGGATTTAACGGAATAGCCCTCACCTTAGCAACTGGCTGGAATGAACAACGAAAGATGGTCAAAGAGATCAACTGCAATACGAGAATCAACGGCTTAGACTCAGATCTCAGGAAATAAAGTTTCCGAAAATGGAAACTTTCCTAAAATAGAAACTTTCCTAAAATAGAAACTTTCCTAAAATAGAAACTTTCCTAAAATGGCGGTTTCCTAAACTGGATACTTCCTAAATAGATTTCTACGAGTAGAAATATGAAGGCGACAACTTACCGAAAACTTAAAGCTCGCCCGAAATCCCGCGAATCTGCTGGAAATCCCACCCGAAAAATTAACTAATGACTGGTCGTCGGATATTCCAACAACAACTCGTCACACGCAAAGAAAATACTTTGACTTGATGAGAATAAAGAAAGGGGTGGAGTTTATATAGGAGAAGGAGGAGGAAGGCTTAAACTTCCAATGGGACAAAGATAAAAAAGTTTTGGTTTTAATTAAAACAAATGGGCTCCTCCCATGGGTCACGGTCGTTACAATATGTTTTATTATATGATTCGGGAGAGTATATTAAAACCCTTTTGTCTAAGATCTCTGAAGAGCTTTGATGTCAAAATAATAACATTTTTGCGCAGATTGGTTTGGACAAAAGCCCCTTAGCAGCAGGCATTGATTACTCAGACCAACTTGCCGTGTTTCGTCCTCAGCTTGAACTTGCCAAAGAACTGAACAAACCAGTAGCTGTTCATTGCATCGATGCATTCGATGATCTACTCGAGATAATGAGGTATATGTTTCTACATGAAGGGAAAACCCATTATGTTTTTGTTTCTTATGTAGCACCTAAGTTCCTCGATATATATAAATACTCAGATCCGTAGGGCCTTTTCCTGCTGGTGTGATTCTTCATTCATTCAATGGTACAGCCGAAGTTGTTCCTAAACTTGCTGAGCTCGGTGCATACTTCTCCCTCTCTGGCTGGTTCACTTACATTGATGAGAAGATCGCAAAGAACACTTTGAAATCGGTTTGTTTCTTCCTCAGTAACTATACTACTTCTTGATTGAGAAAAATATCAATTATATATATTCCTCCGGTCTTGTGTAGATTCCTTCCGATAGGTTCTTGTTGGAGACAGATTCTCCTGACGGGTCGCCAAAATCTGATGAGAGCTCAGCAGAGCCAACTCTCAATGAACCAGCAAACATTTTTGCTGTATGATATATTATTCTTACCTTGTTCTTGTTTCCTCTGATTAGTTTAATACACATCTCTTGTCTGATATTTTTGTGATTAACAGGTACTAGAATATGTTGCGAACCTGTCTAACGTGAAGAAAGAAGACCTCGCTGAGTTGACTTATGGAAACACTGTAAGGTTGTTCTCTTATCCAGGTTCTAAAATTGCTTAAAGACCAGTAAATGGTGTGCATGTGTGTGTCTCTACACAATAGTAAAATCATCTATGGTCAAAGAGACAAAGAACACTCATCATCTTCTACTTCTGCTGTTGCTTATATGTTTATTAACTTATCCCTCTGCCAAAATTGTTGTTTATGTAAATTGGCGATGTTGCAACCATTTCTTTTACCAATATGTATGTTGTTCTTACTGTCATAATAATAAAAAGTGTTAATGTGATTTGTCAAGTTTTTATCATTCGGATAATCTCCTAAAGCATATGGTTACAAGTAAAAAAAGAAAGGTATTCTGAATAAGATTAATCTCATATCTTACCCAATAATATCGCTAAGAACGAACCAACTAATGAAGAGTTTCAATATTAATCACACAGTATCATAACAATATTTACTACATCTCAGCATGAACCACACTTTTCTTCTAACGTTTCTTTTCTTTCTTTTGTAGCTTTGGACTTAATCTTCAGTAGTGAAGAATGTTTTTGTCTTCCTCTTCTCTGCTTCTCTTCGGTTGAACACAAGCTTCTGTTACTTCGACCACATGTTACAGTTAGAGTTCATAAACCGAAACAGTCCTCTCGGTATAACAAAAAGACTACAACGAAATGTCAAATAGATATTCGACGAACCTATTGACCCGGTAAGGATCTTAATATCTTCGGTTCACGAACCATGGGATTTAACGTGAAAAAAAAATACATTTTGTTAACTTTCTTTATCGTCTAATACGTTTTGTTGATTAACACACCTGATATATTTCTCAATATTTCATTTTAGAGGTAAAATCGAAATAATACTTAAATAAATACTTTTTTGTCAGCTAATTAAATAAATAATTATATGGCCTATATGATGATATTGACACGCATTTTAGATTTAAATTTATGAATAAAGGTTATATTTTGAAATCATTATAATTACAAAATTTACAACTAATAATATTGTTGTATGGTTGTGTTTACTCTTTAATAAGATCTAGTCATCAATCGAATAATTAAAGTAGATCTCATATTAGGACACTAAGACATACTCCTATACAGTAAGTTCAAATAATAAAATAAAAAAGATGCAAGAGATACTGGAGCTGTATTTTCTTAAATAAAACAGCATTTTCTTCAATAAAACAGCATAACATTCAATACATTGTCTCGGATTATCCCCTCACACACAAATAAGAACATAATTAAATTGAACTATATAATCTTTCAATCATGATGAACAAAGCAAGAAAATAACTTATTGAAAAAAGACCTTCGAGTTCTCGGCTTAGGAGCAGCATGTGGTGCTTCTGATTGTGAAGATGATGGCATTTCAACATGATCATCATCATCATCACCCATGCAGTAAACGATCTCGTTCTCATCACATCCTCTTTCTCTTGCCTTTCTAGCCTCTTCTAGGAACTTATCAAACGCGTTTGTAACGTATTTGGAAGCTTCTGCAACGCAAGTTTCTTTGCAAAGCTTGTGTATCAATTCTTCGTTTTTGTAATCTCCTTTTAATCCCGCAGCCATTATCACGAGCTCTTCTTGGAACTCGCTTAGTTGTGCACTTTCTTCTGCCACCGTCGCTCTCAGTTTAACCGGAATTGATAATGTTACTAAAAAGCAAATGTAGTAGAGTTTTATCCAAAATTAATCATAATTTTTATAGAAATTGATAGTAGATACAGAATCAATAGTTACCAGGGCAATCTTGTCTTGGTGAATCTCTTGTAATGACAGTTTCAAAAGTTCCAGCCCATGAATCTCTTTTGTCAAAAATCTTTGAGGTTGAAAATTTTCTTGACCGTTGCAGGAATTGATGAATGCTCATATTGTGACCTAGGGTACGGTCCATTCGGCCCATGAAGAACTACACATTTTACCAAAATAATTAATTTTATTTTATAAGATCAAACTAACTTAGATGTGTTTGATTAAAAATTACTACGTTTCTTAAACATAAAACTTGTTAAATGAAAATCTTAGTAATTGAAACTTGGAGACTCTACTAAGTACTCATTTAATTTACCAGTGCCAGGCTCAATCCAAGGAGAGATGAAAAAGGTCGGAACCCTAACGCCAAGCCGGTTAAACTCAAACTTATACGGTTCAGGTCCCAATAAACCGTCCGGGTTAGGAACTCCTTCGACCGGAGTAGGGACATGGTCGTAAAACCCACCATGCTCATCATATGTTATAATGAAAAGAATCTCGTTCCACTGAGGACTCGATCTCAAGGCCTCGTACACCTCTTTCACGAGCTTTTGACCTTCGGAAACATCGTGGGATGGATGATCGTCGTTAGCTGGGGTTGACAATAGATCGAACCAACGTTGTTCAACCACAACGTAGTTTGGTAACTTGCCTTCTTTGCAATCTTTCTTGAACTGTAATCCGTATTGGTGAAAATGTGTCAAATATTTCAGTTTCCTCAGATTCCTGAAAATCACACAAAATATTAATAGAATTGTATTATTTATATATATATTTTAGCTAGAAGGTTGTTAAACTGTATTAATCATGAAAACGCAAATCATTTGGTTATAACGTTTGAAATAAAACCTATAGAAGAGAGTAGAAGGAGGGAACTGGTAATAAATGCCAAAGCTAAAACCAGCTTCATCCAGCGACTCGAATATGGTCTTTTGTGGAAACCCTTCGATTAGTAGTTTTCTGTCGTTGCTTGTTGCTCCATGTGATGTTCCCGAGTGTACGAACAATCGGTTTGGCTGCGTTGACGCCGGGACGGAGGCAAACCACCTGTCCAGATAAGATGTCAAGAACATGAATCTTAAATAATATGTAACGGATATGAGCCTAGCCGGCGTACCTATCACATATGGCAAAGTTTTGAACCAACTCTTTGTAAACCGGCAAAGCATCCGGTTTAAATCCGTTCATAACCGCAGATGACATCCCGTTCTTGTTTCGCTCCGCGTTTTGAGCGAAACCGGACATGGTAGCTGGACCGGGATTTGGGTCCGGGTGACTCGCATCCCATGGCTTGCCAAACACTTGTTCGTAGATATCCTGAATGGAGTGACCAGGATCCGGGTCAACGTACTGAGACTGGTCGCCAAAGACGACATGGAGAGAGTTTGGGTCAGAAGAGGAGACCGGGTTGGATTTCGGGTCTGACTTCGTGACACCGTCTATTTCTTGGTTTAGCTCTTTGAACCAACCGAGCGTATGGTCGAAAGAACGATTCTCTTGAACCAACACGACAATGGTTTTGATTGGATATGATCCTGCCATTCTGCCTCTTTTGTATATTGTTATCAATGTTTGAGAAGAAAAGTATGCCTGGGATTTTTAATATATAGACCACACACATTATATAAAAACACATGATACATATTTTATATGTACACTCGTACAGTTATATTGTTGAATATATACCCATTGAAGATTTCAAGAAAGAGTTTCAGAAGAGAAAGCAAAGAACAAACCATAACGATGCACGTCATGGTTATTATCCATTGAATATTACCCATTTTTGTAAGAAGTCATAGCGGCACTACTCAAAAGATAGAAAGTTACCATTTGTAGTAACTTGAAAGGTCGACATTTCTATGACAAAATACAACTTAACTGGTTGTATTTCGATTTTCATTTATATTTCTTTTCTTTTTTTTTCATTTATTTATATTTTCATTTATATTTCCGTTTCTCTATGTAAATGTAATGGTTCTTCTTTGAATTATCTTGTATTTATCGTAAAATTGTTATGATACTAATTTTTTTTTTGCCGAAAATTATCTTGTAGGTAATGCATTAGTTTCTTACATTTTTTGCATCCAAGTCTTTTCTGTTTAGTTCATATTGATCTGAATTTGATAGTGTTTCACTGTAAGTCTGTAATGTTAATTACTTCATTTTTTGCACTCAACTCTTGTACTTTACTTGTAGTCATATATCCTTGAAGTTAAATGTTTTTTTTCTTTGGAGTCATTTTCTTGCAGATAAATAATACTACAAGTGTTAACTTGTGAGTTGTGACTTCTAAACAGACAGGAACACGAAAAGAAAAAAGTCAAGAAAAATAATATACACGTTATGGCAGTGGATACAAAGAGAATATGCTAATAATCCTATATCAACTTAGAGAATATGCGAATACGTCTGAAATCTATAATATAATGGGGACTTCACTCCTCAATATCACAAGATTTTGTAGGTCCCACTGGTATTTCTTAAATAATAAATAGTTTCTTTGTAAAATATATACAAACATCTATCTTTGCTCAGTTGGTTAAATTCTTCTATCACTCTTAAAATTCCCAACCGAGGTTCAACACTCTTTAGTGCATCTGTTTTTTTTTTTGCTTCCTTTTTCTCCTAATTTTTATTAGTTTCTTTTTGTTATATACCAAAAGTCCAATATATTTTACGTTTTATTTGGATCCACATTAATATTTGGGCTAGACAATTTAATTTAGTTATTGTTTTTTTTGCTATTTTTGTTTCGAGTCCAAATTGAAGATTTGTATTTATTTTAATCAATAACTTGACAATCTAATATTATATATAATCAATATATAATAAAATTTTAATTATAATTATTATTATTTAAATATATTTTAATTAAATAATTTATTTATTTGATGACACCAAAAAAATTTCGCAACGATTGAGCTGGCATTTTCAGTGATTTATCAAATGGTTTCATACGATTTATCTAGCTGTGGTGGATGATGAGTCACACTCGCTGCAACTAAGCCAACAGATCATTCCGATTATGAGACGCCACCAAGAGCAAGCCAATAACACCGTGTGGGGAAGAAGGTATGAATAGAATGTAGCGCAACAAATTCACCGAGATTGAGGACGTTGAAAACACCCGTAAGCACCACAGTGAGTGATAGGAAATTATTATTCCTATCAGCCCGTCAACCGTAGTTTCAATGTGTAGTTTTAAAATTGCTATTATCTTTTCACCCACTTAAAATTTTGTTTTTCCTGCAAATATTTATCTCTTACAAGGTTTTCTTTATCTTTTGAATTTAACCGAAGTGTTTACGGGTTTACACAATTCATCATATTCTTAATTCATTTCATTTGAACATGTTCAGAAAGAAACACAAAATACTATACCATTAATATATTGTTAAACGAGTTTAACTTTATCAAAATAATGGAAAATGGTACATATGCATCCTCATAAGATCACATTTACTGAAAAGAATTGGCAAAACTTTAGGCATTTTAAAATACTGGATACTACTTGTCTATATATATATCGTTATTTTAGTGTAATGTATCTTTAATTGTTTCCTTTCACAACTCAAGTTAAAAAAATAATAAAAACCTTCAAGAAAATTCTCAATTAATAATTAATATTGACTCACCAACCAATATTTTAGAAAATAAATTTGAACATAAATAACAAAATATAACCATATAAATTTGCTAGAATTGCCTCCAAAACAATTGAATGACATAAATTACATATGTAAAGTTATTGTATCTAATAAAATATCTACAATTTAGTCAGTTTTTTTTCAATGAGTAAATAGATATAACATCGTAAATCAAAACTCATATATTATTGACACCTTTAAAAATATACACAATATATTAGCACATACATGAAAACGAGTGAGAGTACATGTTAAACCCATTTTCAAACTTAGAAATATACACATTTAAAATATGCAGCCAACAAATTAAAATTATTAGAAGGAAATGACATGAAATAATGTGACAAAAAGTTTTGAAATAAATAATCTGCAACGACGTGTTGTCTTCTCTAACGACGAACATCTTCCCACAAAGTTTCGAAGTAGAGGGTTCACTTTAACAAATGCGGTCGCGAATATGAAGATGGATCTTCTGAAAACTTGAAAAACAATGATCAACCGAAAACGCAAAACTCACAACTACAATAATCCTAGCAAATATTGAGATGAAATTCTGTCCATAACCCCGCGCTTGCGCGGGGGCTAAGCACCTAGTTAAATAAAGAGAACACTTGCATATTCATCCAGTTGATACGTTTTCATAAAATAAATATTTTACTCGTACCTATGGGAACAAAAAAATAAATAGAATTAGTACGATCTTCCGATCAAGGTGGAACAATAATTAACTTTTGAGTCTATTGTATTTCTGCTTGTAACCATCAAACAACGTTGTATCGTATGATGATAGTAGATTCTGTCAAAGTTAACAGTGTCATTTTGTTGCATTGAATCGTAGTGACGAAGGGGTAACTTGTACTCGAACAATTTTGTGACGTCCGATACAAGAAATGGAATATAAAGTCGTGCCTAAATTTCTTCTAGATCTCATTATGGTTGGAAAGTCCAACCATCATTATGAGATGTGTTTCGTCAGCAGCTTTGTTGTTTTACGTCAGCAATTAGGCTCAGTACAAATAAATTGGATAGTAATAAACTGCGAATGTTTTATGTCTCAAGATCTCATCATGTTACAACTTACAAAAGACACATCAGTTTTAATTGTGATGCGTAGGTAAAATTTCCTCGGAAACAAAGTGGACCAGCAATTATGAGAAAGCCCATTAAGCGTTTTGCAACAAGAATGCCTCAACTCACCAAGATGTCCATTGAATAGCCCATGAATTGCCTCGAAACAACCTTCCACACTCTTAATGGCATCCATACATCCTTTAGGGTGGAACCCTTGAAGTTGAGGATCTTCTTCTTTCATCACTTCTGCTTTGTTTCGGTTGTTGTCTAGACGATGCATTTTATTAGCCGATGAAAACATGATCATCAGGTCAAAGAAGATAACAGCTACGAGAACTGAGGTTGAGATGCTTTTAGCCATCACGAAAAGAAGATCAAGATATGCTATGAGTGTTTAGAATGATTTTTCCACTGGCACTAGTATTTAGATATATATAGGGTCATAGTGTGTGTAGGTGTGAGATATACAGACACGGTGTCTTCATAATTCTGAGACACCCTTGATTTTAGGACAATTAATTGCCTTCAAAATTATGAAGACATCTTCTTATTCTGTGTCTACATAGCTTGATCATGAACGGTATGATGTCATTGTGGCGGTAATAATGTGATACAGCTTAACTTACCAAAACTTGATAAACATATATATATATATTCAATGATTAAAGAATTTTAAATTTTGGAGACCAAAACCTTGACATAGAGATAGTGCTAAAAATCAAACCACAAATAAATTTTTCATTAATTTTTTCGGGTTACTAACTTACTATACACGTAAACGTTCTTACTTCATTTTTTAATAGTATTGATTTTTATGACATTCCATTTGACAATTGGAATAAAACTTTTAGTGAAATATATAAAAATTCACGTGGTTGGATGATTTTCTCTAATATTACATGTTTGTTTACACGATTATGTTAATGATTTTCGTTACATCATAGTTTTTCTCATAAAAAACTTCAACAGAAATGTGCTAACATATGTTTAATCATTAAAAACATTCTTAAAAAGAGCAAATATATAAAATGCTATGAAACGTATAGTATGAAATGCTACTTATATTCTAGGTGGCGACATTATAAAAAGAAAAAGAAGAAAAGCATACAGAATATATTTAAAGTAGTCTAGGGATAACTCAAGAATAATAAATATGCAGTAATTTCAAAACTTTACATAAAGGGAGGGAAAATTGCTTCTCTGTTTCCAAATGGTTTAACAATGATTCTCGCTAAACCGGTATAAGATTACCAACCGTAAAAGCCAAATCGAATTTCGACTTTAAAAAAAAAATAAATCAATTTTTCTCTCTTCAATTCGGTAAACGGTAATTTCTGGTTCTAACAAATTTACCCGCCATCGAACTCCGACCCAGAAAATTCGAAATTCCTCCGCCGGCCTGATTCGCCGCCGATTCTGACGGCGGAGGCGGAGGCGTCTTCTCTCCTTCCTCATCTTCTCCACCACGCCGAGAAGTCCCTACACCCGCTGATTCCTCATCGTCTTCAATCTCCCTGAGTATATCGGCGATCAAGACCACTGAGCTTGATCTCCGGTTCACTTGATCTTCTCCGTCTCTAGATCCCTGCAATTCCGGTGGTTTCGGCGTCGATCCGCCGTTCACGTTAACAACCGTCTCATCACGAGATCTGGAATTTTCCAGATCTAAATCAACAACGACGGAATCTCCACTCAGACGGTGGTGCTCGGTGGCGACCAAGTCGTTCTCGGCGGAGATCCGTCGATTCGACGCCGCCACGACGACGGATTCAACTGTTCCTCCCGCGATGAATGCGCGGCAGAGAGGGCAGTTAGAGTGAGATTTCAACCACGCGTCAATACACGGCACATGGAACGCGTGGCTGCACTCGGGTAACAACCGTAACCGCTCGTCCTCCTGAAACTCGCTCAAACAAACAGAGCAATCCGAAGACTCCACGAATCCATCTCCCTTACGGTACTTGTAAACTGTTATCGATTTAATCAGAGTCTCGTCGAGTCCGTCTCCTGTCGGACTCGACGAAGCTTCGTTGTTGTTTTCGTGCCGAGAATCGGTGACGGAGAAAGAGATTTCGCGGCGATCTCGGCTGATGGAGGAGGAGGATTCGCGGCGGCGGTGGCAATACTTGGAGATTAGAGTGTAGTAGCTGAGGAGGATGAAGGCGCTGGCGAGGATTCCGATGAGGGCGATGAGGAGAGGGGAGAAGTCGGAAGAGGAGGAGTCATCTTCGTCGTCGAGGAAGAAGGAAGGAGGAGGAGGTGGGAAGATGACGTAGCACCACTGAGGACAGTAGACGCTGCATACTCCTTGTGAGCAGTCTCTGTATGAGTCGTATGTAGCCCATGGATTATTAGTGTTTCCTGTAGAACTCATTGATGGTGTTGTTGCAGAGGAGAGAATAAGAGAGAGAGGTGAATTGTCTCTTTATCTCCTTTTCTTGGGGTACTGCTTGTCTGTTAAGTGTTGAGTTAATTGATATCATTAGAGAGATAATTAATCAAATAAAGTAATTGTTTATGATAGCTTTTTACGATGATGATCATATCAATTTCGTGAACAAATGATGATTTGGTTAGTTAAATAAATGTTCTTCTTTTGTAACTAAAGTTGCAGAATATGCTTTGTTTATTTGTTTCTAGTTGTTCTTTAGCTTTTGCTTTATGCTTCCATTTGTATCTTTTTGAAATAAATAATGCATCATTTTACAAAAAAAAAAAAGAAACAAATAATGCATCCCTCATGAGAAATGGGGTAGTGGAATAAGTGGAGCTAACTTATCAAATATTTGAAAATGTAGCAAGTTCCAGTAATTATTACTGTATGATCGTCACACCTCTAGAAGTTGACAGTAAATGTTCGATTTAAGTATTTATTTCGAGTAAAGAAAAGGTTTGTGTTAAACAAAGAAAAAGGAGAGTGGTTTAGTCTTTTTCAAGGCATAATTAACAATGGTTGGTGAAGTGTTGACGAAGGTGAACATGGGCCACGTGGATGACAGAGTTTATTCACATAATCTATAGATTTGTGGTCAGAAAATACAGTATAGTAGTTTACATCATGTGTATTTACTGACTCGTGACTACAAAAGTATATATCGACATCAACGTACGTACTACGTATTAATAAAAACAATTTTAACCACTGCATGCATTACGATTTTTTCCATTTTTTGTTTTCGGATTTACATAGCAAAGTAGTATAATTTATCATCGGGCAAACATACGGTCAAAGAGGTTTGAAACCTTTATTATCTCCGTTTCTCTAGAGAATAAATATTTAGACAGTATATACAGTTTTACTAATTTAATTGTTAAAAAATTAAAACGATGTCACCCTAGCATGAAAGAGAGCTTAGCATATATTAATATAAATGTAGAAAGTG
Organism: Brassica nigra; assembly: GCA_016432835.1. Classification (NCBI taxonomy): domain Eukaryota; kingdom Viridiplantae; phylum Streptophyta; class Magnoliopsida; order Brassicales; family Brassicaceae; genus Brassica; species Brassica nigra. The sequence continues at coordinate 697,502 of CM028249.1, forward strand.
TTTAGAAAATTTTAAACAACACTGAAAAGTATATAAGACTCATTATATAGAACATTTAATGATGGTCAACGAGGTTTGAAATCTTTGTTATCTCCGTTTCTCAAGAGAATAGAGATTTCATATTGGTTAGTCTACTATTTAGACGTTATATGAAGTTTTATTAAATTTATTGTTAGAAAATTAGAAATAATGTCCTTGTACCATGAAAGAAAGTTTAGCATAAATTAATATAAAAGTCTTATTTGGTTTCAAAACTTTATACAAAACTTAAGAGTTTAAACTTCAACATCTAGAGCATACAAATTTTGAGAAAATTCAAAAATATGATAATCTTGTTTAAATTCATAGTTGTTAAAACATTGCATACATTAATTGTTAAAGTATAAACTTCAAAAGAAATTTTAGCATACATTAATATAAATGTCGTATTTGGTTTCAAATTTTTATACAACATTTAAGAGTATAAACTTCAAAATATTGAGAACTTAGCCAAAAACTCAAATCTTCATTTTCTATAGAAAGGAGGCAACCAAGGTTCTAAACCTATTTGACCATCATCTTATGTTAGTTCTCTATGAAACTATACATTAAAACCAGATTTTTAAATTTTTGAAAATTTTCCAAAATCCGTGGGTTAACCCCTTCTAAAATATTGAGTTTTTCGGTAAATGCTCTATATATAAAATTTATGCTCTTTCATTTGTAAAAAAATCAAAACACATTATACATTTAAATTAATGTATTGTAAACTCTTTTTCAGGGTATAGGAATCATTCTAATTTTTTAACATTTAGTTTAGTAAAATTTCATATACTGCCTAGATTAGTGGAATTAAAATTATAAAATCTTCATTTTCTATAGAAACGGAGGCAACCAAGGTTCTAAACCTCTTTGACCATCATCTTATGTTAGTTCTCTATGAAACTATACATTAAAACCAGTTTTTAAATTTTGAAAATTTTCCAAAATCCGTGGGTTAACCCGTTCTAAAATATTGAGTTTTTCCGGTAAATGCTCTATATATAAAGTTTATGCTCTTTCATTTGTAAAAAAATTCAAAACACATTATACATTTAAATTAATGTATTGTAAAATCTTTTCATGGTATAGGAATCATTCTAATTTTTAACATTTAGTTTAGTAAAATTTCATATACGCTTTAGATTAGTGGAATTAAAATTATAAAATCTTCATTTTCTATAGAAACGGAGGCAACCAAGGTTCTAACCTCTTTGACCATCATCTTATGTTAGTTCTCTATGAAACTATAAATTAAAACCAGATTTTTCAATTTTTGAAAATTTTCCAAAATCCGTGGGTTAACCCCTTTAAAATATTGAGTTTTCGGTAAATGCTCTATATACTAAAGTTTATGCTCTTTCATTTGTAAAAAAATCAAAACACATTATACATTTTAATTAATGTATTTTAAACTCTTTTCATGGTATAGGAATCATTCTAATTTTTTAACATTTAGTTTTGTAAAATTTCATATACTGCCTAGATTAGTGGAATTAAAATAATAAAATCTTCATTTTCTATAGAAACGGAGGCAACCAAGGTTCTAACCTCTTTGACCATCATCTTATGTTAGTTTTCTATGAAACTATAAATTAAAACCAGATTTTTAAATTTTTGAAAATTTTCCAAAATCTGGGTTTACCCTTCTAAAATATTTGGTTTTCTAAATGCTCTATATACTAAAGTTTATGCTCTTTCATTTTTTAAAAAATTCAAAACACATTATACATTTGAATTAATGAATTCTAAACTATTTTTCATGGTATAGGAATCATTCTAATGTTTTTTAACATTTAGTTTAGTAAAATTTCATATACTGCCTAGATTACTCGAATTAAAATTATAAAATCTTCATTTTATATAAACGGAGGCAACCAAGGTTCTAAACTCTTTGACCATCATCTTATGTTAGTTCTCTATGAAACTATAAATTAAAACCAGATTTTCAATTTTTAAAATTTTCCAAAATCCGTGGGTTAACCCCTTTTAAAATATTGAGTTTTCGGTAAATGCTCTATATACTAAAGTTTATGCTCTTTCATTTGTAAAAAAATCAAAACACATTATACATTTTATTTAATGTATTTTAAACTCTTTTTCATGGTACAAGAATCATTCTAATTTTTAACATTTAGTTTTGTAAAATTTCATATACTGCTAGATTAGTGGAATTAAAATAATAGAATCTTCATTTTCTATAAACGGAGGCAACCAAGGTTCTAACCTCTTTGACCATCATCTTATGTTAGTTCTCTATGAAAATATAAATTAAAAACAGATTTTTAAATTTTTGAAAATTTTCCAAAATCCGTGGGTTTACCCCTTCTAAAATATTTAGTTTTTCGGTAAATGCTCTATATACTAAAGTTTATGCTCTTTCATTTTTTAAAAAAATCAAAACACATTATACATTTGAATTAATGTATTCTAAACTCTTTTTCACAGTATAGGAATCATTCTAGTTTTTTAATATTTAGTTTAGTAAAATTTCATATATCTAGATTAGTGGAATTAAAATTATAAAATCTTCGCTTATAAACGGAGGCAACCAAGGTTCTAAACCTCTTTGATCATCATATTACATCAGTTCTCTATGAAACTATATATTAAAACCAGATTTTGAAAATTTTGAAAATTTTCCAAAATCCGTGGGTTTACCCCTTCTAAAATATTTAGTTTTTCGGTAAATGCTCTATATACGAAAGTTTATGCTCTTTCATTTTTTTTAAAAAAAATCAAAACACATTATACATTTGAATTAATGTATTCTAAACTATTTTTCATGGTATAGGAATCATTCTAATTTTTTAACATTTAGTTTAGTAAAATTTCATATACTACCTAGATTTGGAATTAAAATTATAAAATCTTCATTTTCTTTAGAAACGGAGGCAATCAAGGTTCTAAACCTCTTTTACCATCATCTTATGTTAGTTCTCAATGAAACTATAAATTAAAACCAGATTTTTAAAATTTTGAAAATTTTCCAAAATCCTGGTTAACCCTTCTAAAATATTGAGTTTTTCGGTAAATGCTCTATATACTAAAGTTTATGCTCTTTCATTTTTTAAAAATCAAAACACATTATACATTTGAATTAATGTATTCTAAACTATTTTTCATGGTATAAGAATCATTCTAATTTTTTAACATTTAGTTTAGTAAAATTTCATATACTTTAGATTATGAATTAAAATTATAAAATCTTCATTTTCTATAGAAACGAAGGCAATCAAGGTTCTAAACCTCTTTTACCATCATCTTATGTTAGTTCTCTATGAAACTATACATTAAAACCAGATTTTTAAAATTTTGAAAATTTTCCAAAATCCGTGGGTTAACCCCTTTTAAAATATTGAGTTTTCGGTAAATGCTCTATATACTAAAGTTTATGCTATTTCATTTGTAAAAAATCAAAACACATTATAAATTTTAATTAATGTATTTTAAACTCTTTTTCATGGTATAGGAATCATTCTAATTTTTAACATTTAGTTTTGTAAAATTTCATACTGCTAGATAAGTGGAATTAAAATAAGAAAATCTTCATTTTCTATAGAAACGGAGGCAACCAAGGTTCTAACCTCTTTGACCATCATCTTATGTTAGTTTTCTATGAAACTATAAATTAAAACCAGATTTTTAAATTTTTGAAAATTTTCCAAAATCCGTGGATTTACCCTTCTAAAATATTTAGTTTTTGGTAAATGCTCTATATACTAAAGTTTATGCTCTTTCATTTTCAAAAAAATCAAAACACATTATACATTTGAATTAATGTATTCTAAACTATTTTTCATGGTATAGGAATCATTCTAATTTTTAACATTTAGTTTAGTAAAATTTCATATACTCCCTAGACATGGAATTAAAATTATAAAATCTTCATTTTATAGAAACGGTGGCAACCAAGGTTCTAACCTCTTTGACCATCATCTTATGTTAGTTTTCTATAAACTATAAATTAAAACCAGATTTTAAATTTTGAAAATTTTCCAAAATCCGTGGGTTAACTCCTTTTAAAATATTGAGTTTTTGGTAAATGCTCTATATACTAAAGTTTATGCTCTTTCATTTGTTAAAAAATCAAAACACATTATACATTTTATTTAATGTATTTTAAACTCTTTTCATGGTATAATAATCATTCTAATTTTTAACATTTAGTTTTGTAAAATTTCATATACTGCCTAGATTAGTGGAATTAAAATATTAAAATCTTCATTTTCTATAGAAACGGAGGCAACCAAGGTTCTAACCTCTTTGACCATCATCTTATGTTAGTTTTCTATGAAAATATAAATTAAAAACAGATTTTTAAATTTTTGAAAATTTTCCAAAATCCGTGGGTTTACCCCTGCTAAAATATTTAGTTTTTCGGTAAATGCTCTATATACTAAAGTTTATGCTCTTTCATTTTTTTAAAAAATCAAAACACATTATACATTTGAATTAATGTATTCTAAACTCTTTTTCATGGTATAGGAATCATTCTAGTTTTTTAATATTTAGTTTAGTAAAATTTCATATACTGCTAGATTAGTGGAATTAAAATTATAAAATCTTCATTTTCCATAGAAACGGAGGCAACCAAGGTTCTAAACCTCTTTGATCATCATATTACATCAGTTCTATATGAAACTATATATTAAAACCATATTTTTAAATTTTTGAAAATTTTCCAAAATCCGTGGGTTAGCCCCTCCTAAAATATTGAGTTTTTGGTAAATGCTCTATATATTAAAGTTTTTGCTCTTTCATTTATAAAAAAAATCAAAGCACATTATACATTTGAATTAATGTATTCTAAACTCTTTTTCATGGTATAGGAATCATTCTAGTTTTTTATTATTTAGTTTAGTAAAATTTCATATAATGCTAGATTAGTGGAATTAAAATTATAAAATCTTCATTTTCCATAAACGGAGGCAACCAAGGTTCTAAACCTCTTTGATCATCATATTACATCAGTTCTATATGAAACTATATATTAAAACCAGATTTTGAAAATTTTGAAAATTTTCCAAAATCCGTGGGTTAACCCCTTCTAAAATATTTAGTTTTTAGGCAAATGCTCTATATACTAAAGTTTATGCTCTTTCATTTTTAAAAAATCAAAACACATTATACATTTGAATTAATGTATTCTAAACTATTTTTCATGGTATAGGAATCATTCTAATTTTTAACATTTAGTTTAGTAAAATTTCATATACCTAGACATGGAATTAAAATTATAAATCTTCATTTTCTATAAACGGAGGCAATCAAGGTTCTAAACCTCTTTTACCATCATCTTATGTTAGTTATATATGAAATTATACATTAAAACCAGATTTTTAAAATTTTAAAATTTTCCAAAATCCGTGGGTTAACCCCTTTTAAAATATTGAGTTTTTGGTAAATGATCTATATACTAAAGTTTATGCTCTTTCATTTGTAAAAAAATCAAAACACATTATACATTTTATTTAATGTATTTTAAACTCTTTTTCATGGTATAAGAATCATTCTAATTTTTTAACATTTAGTTTTGTAAAATTTCATATACTGCCTAGATTAGTGGAATTAAAATAATAAAATCTTCATTTTCTATAGAAACGGAGGCAACCAAGGTTCTAACCTCTTTGACCATCATCTTATGTTAGTTTTCTATGAAACTTTAAATTAAAACAAGATTTTTAAATTTTTGAAAATTTTCCAAAATCCGTGGGTTTACCCCTTCTAAAATATTTAGTTTTTTGGTAAATGCTATATATACTAAAGTTTATGCTCTTTCATTTTTTAAAAAAATCAAAACACATTATACATTTGAATTAATGTATTCTAAACTCTTTTTCATGGTATAGGAATCTTTCTAATTTTTTAATATTTAGTTTAGTAAAATTTCATATACTGCTAGATTAGTGAATTAAAATTATAAAATCTTCATTTTCTATAGAAACGGAGGCAACCAAGGTTCTAAACCTCTTTGATCATCATATTACATCAGGTCTCTATGAAACTATATATTAAAACCAGATTTTGAAAATTTTGAAAATTTTCCAAAATCCATGGGTTAACCCCTTCTAAAATATTTAGTTTTTCGGTAAATGCTCTATATACTAAAGTTTATGCTCTTTCATTTTTTTAAAAAATCAAAACACATTATGCATTTGAATTAATGTATTCTAAACTATTTTTCATGGTATAGGAATCATTCTAATTTTTTAACATTTAGTTTAGTAAAATTTCATATACTGCCTAGATTATGGAATTAAAATTATAAAATCTTCATTTTCTATAGAAACGGAGGCAATCAAGGTTCTAAACCTCTTTGACCATCATCTTATGTTAGTTCTATATGAAATTATACATTAAAACCAGATTTTAAAATTTTAAAATTTTCCAAAATCCGTGGGTTAACCCTTTAAAATATTTAGTTTTCGGTAAATGCTCTATATACTAAAGTTTATGCTCTTTCATTTGTAAAAAAATCAAAACACATTATACATTTTATTTAATGTATTTTAAACTCTTTTCATGGTATAAGAATCATTCTAATTTTTAACATTTAGTTTTGTAAAATTTCATATACTACATAGATTAGTGGAATTAAAATAATAAAATCTTCATTTTCTATAAACGGAGGCAACCAAGGTTCTAACCTCTTTGACCATCATCTTATGTTAGTTTTCTATGAAACTATAAATAAAACCAGATTTTAAATTTTGAAAATTTTCCAAAACTGGGTTAACCCTTTAAAATATTTAGTTTTTGGTAAATGCTATATACTAAAGTTTATGCTCTTTCATTTTTAAAAAATCAAAACACATTATACATTTGAATTAATGTATTCTAAACTCTTTTCATGGTATAGGAATCATTCTAATTTTTAACATTTAGTTTAGTAAAATTTCATATACTGCCTAGATTAGTGGAATTAAAATTATAAAATCTTCATTTTCTATAACGGAGGCAACCAAGGTTCTAACCTCTTTAACCATCATCTTATGTTAGTTCTCTATTAAACTATAAATTAAAACCAGATTTTAAATTTTGAAATTTTCCAAAACTGTGGGTTAACCCTTCTAAAATATTGAGTTTTTCGTAAATGCTCTATATATAAAGTTTTGCTCTTTCATTTGTAAAAAATCAAAAACATTATAAATTTTAATTAATGTATTTTAAACTCTTTTTCATGGTATAGGAATCATTCTAATTTTTTAACATTTAGTTTTGTAAAATTTCATATCTGCCTAGATTAGTGGAATTAAAATAATAAAATTTTCATTTTCTATAAACGGAGGCAACCAAGGTTCTAACCTCTTTGACCATCATCTTATGTTAGTTATCTATGAAACTATAAATTAAAACCAGATTTTTAAATTTTGAAAATTTTCCAAAATCCGTAGGTTAACCCTTCTAAAATATTTAGTTTTTCGTAAATGCTCTATATACTAAAGTTTATGCTCTTTCATTTTTAAAAAATCAAAACACATTATAATTTGAATTAATGTATTCTAAACTATTTTTCATGGTATAGGAATCATTCTAATTTTTAACATTTAGTTTAGTAAAATTTCATATCGCTTAGATTATGGAATTAAAATTATAAAATCTTCATTTTCTATAAACGGAGGCAACCAAGGTTCTAAACCTCTTTACCATCATCTTATGTTAGTTATATATGAAATTATACATTAAAACCAGATTTTAAAATTTTGAAAATTTTCCAAAACTGGGTTAACCCTTTTAAAATATTAAGTTTTCTAAATGCTCTATATACTAAAGTTTATGCTCTTTCATTTGTAAAAAAATCAAAACACATTATAAATTTTATTTAATGTATTTTAAACTCTTTTTCATGGTATAAGAATCATTCTAATTTTTTAACATTTAGTTTTGTAAAATTTTATATACTGCCTAGATTAGTGGAATTAAAATAATAAAATCTTCATTTTCTATAGAAACGGAGGCAACCAAGGTTCTAACCTCTTTGACCATCATCTTATGTTAGTTTTCTATGAAACTATAAATTAAAACCAGATTTTAAATTTTGAAAATTTTCCAAAATCCGTGGGTTTACCCATTCTAAAATATTTAGTTTTTTGGTAAATGCTATATATACTAAAGTTTATGCTCTTTCATTTTTTAAAAAAAATCAAAACACATTATACATTTGAATTAATGTATTCTAAACTCTTTTTCATGGTATAGGAATCATTCTAATTTTTTAACATTTAGTTTAGTAAAATTTCATATACTGCTAGATTAGTGAATTAAAATTATAAAATCTTCATTTTTTTTAGAAACGGAGGCAACCAAGGTTCTAAACCTCTTTGATCATCATATTACATCAGGTCTCTATGAAACTATATATTAAAACCAGATTTTGATAATTTTGAAAATTTTCCAAAAGTTTTAAAATATTGAGTTTTCGGTAAATGCTCTATATACTAAAGTTTATGCTCTTTCATTTGTAAAAAAATCAAAACACATTATACATTTTAATTAATGTATTTTAAACTCTTTTCATGGTATAAGAATCATTCTAATTTTTTAACATTTAGTTTTGTAAAATTTCATATACTGCTAGATTAGTGGAATTAAAATAATAAAATCTTCATTTTCTATAAACGGAGGCAACCAAGGTTCTAATCTCTTTGACCATCATCTTATGTTAGTTTTCTATGAAAATATAAATTAAAAACAGATTTTAAATTTTGAAAATTTTCCAAAATCCGTGGGTTACCCCATCTAAAATATTTAGTTTTTGGTAAATGCTATATATACTAAAGTTTATGCTCTTTCATTTTTAAAAAATCAAAACACATTATACATTTGAATTAATGTATTCTAAACTCTTTTCATGGTATAGGAATCATTCTAATTTTTAACATTTAGTTTAGTAAAATTTCATATACTGCTAGATTAGTGAATTTAAATTATAAAATCTTCATTTTCTTTAGAAACGGAGGCAACCAAGGTTCTAAACCTCTTTGATCATCATATTATGTTAGTTCTCTATGAAACTATATATTAAAACCAGATTTTAAAATTTTGAAAATTTTCCAAAAGTTTTAAAATATTGAGTTTTCAGAATGCTCTATATACTAAAGTTTATGCTCTTTCATTTGTAAAAAAAATCAAAACACATTATACATTTGAATTAATGTATTCTAAACTATTTTTCATGGTATAGGAATCATTCTAATTTTTTAACATTTAGTTTAGTAAAATTTCATATACTGCCTAGATTAGTGGAATTAAAATTATAAAATCTTCATTTTCTATAAACGGAGGCAACCAAGGTTCTAAACCTTTTACCATCATCTTATGTTAGTTCTCTATGAAATTATACATTAAAACCAGATTTTTAAAATTTTGAAAATTTTCCAAAACGTGGGTTAACCCTTTAAAATATTAAGTTTTCTAAATGCTCTATATACTAAAGTTTATGCTCTTTCATTTGTAAAAAAATCAAAACACATTATACATTTTAATTAATGTATTTTAAACTCTTTTCATGGTATAAGAATCATTCTAATTTTTTTAACATTTAGTTTAGTAAAATTTCATATAATGCCTAGATTAGTGGAATTAAAATTATAAAATCTTCATTTTCTATAAACGGAGGCAACCAAGGTTCTAACCTCTTTGACCATCATCTTATGTTAGTTTTCTATGAAACTATAAATTAAAACCAGATTTTTAAATTTTGAAAATTTTCCAAAATCCGTGGGTTTACCCTTCTAAAATATTTAGTTTTTGGTAAATGCTATATATACTAAAGTTTATGCTCTTTCATTTTTAAAAAAATCAAAACACATTATACATTTGAATTAATGTATTCTAAACTCTTTTCATGGTATAGGAATCATTCTAATTTTTAACATTTAGTTTAGTAAAATTTCATATATGCTAGATTAGTGAATTAAAATTATAAAATCTTCATTTTCTATAAACGGAGGCAACCAAGGTTCTAAACCTCTTTGACCATCATCTTATGTTAGTTCTCTATGAAACTATAAATTAAAACCAGATTTTTAAATTTTGAAAATTTTCCAAAATCCGTGGGTTAACCCTTCTAAAATATTTAGTTTTTGTAAATGCTATATACTAAAGTTTATGCTCTTTCATTTTTAAAAAATCAAAACACATTATACATTTGAATTAATGTATTCTAAACTCTTTTCATGGTATATGAATCATTCTAATTTTTAACATTTAGTTTAGTAAAATTTCATATCTGCTAGATTAGTGAATTAAAATTATAAAATCTTCATTTTCTATAAACGGAGGCAACCAAGGTTCTAAACCTCTTTGATCATCATCTTATGTTAGTTCTCTATGAAACTATATATTAAAACCAGATTTTAAAATTTTGAAAATTTTCCAAAATCCGTGGGTTAACCCTTTCTAAAATATTTAGTTTTCGTAAATGCTCTATATACTAAAGTTTATGCTCTTTCATTTTTAAAAAATCAAAACACATTATACATTTGAATTAATGTATTCTAAACTATTTTCATGGTATAGGAATCATTCTAATTTTTAACATTTAGTTTAGTAAAATTTCATAATTTAGATTAGTGGAATTAAAATTATAAAATCTTCATTTTCTATAAACGGAGGCAACCAAGGTTCTAACCTCTTTGACCATCATCTTATGTTAGTTTTCTATGAAACTATAAATTAAAACCAGATTTTAAATTTTGAAAATTTTCCAAAATCCTGGGTTTACCTCTTAAAATATTTTTTTTGGTAAATGCTCTATATACTAAAGTTTATGCTCTTTCATTTTTAAAAAATCAAAACACATTATAAATTTTAATTAATGTATTCTAAACTCTTTTTCATGGTATAGGAATCATTCTATTTTTTTAATATTTAGTTTAGTAAAATTTCATATACTGCCTAGATTAGTGGAATTAAAATTATAAAATCTTCATTTTCTATAAACGGAGGCAACCAAGGTTCTAACCTCTTTGACCATCATCTTATGTTAGTTATCTATGAAATTAAAACCAGATTTTTAAATTTTGAAAATTTTCCAAAACTGTGGGTTAACCCCTTCTAAAATATTTGGTTTTCAAATGCTCTATATACTAAAGTTTATGCTCTTTCATTTTTTTAAAAAAATCAAAACACATTATACATTTGAATTAATGTATTCTAAACTCTTTTCATGGTATAGGAATCATTCTAATTTTTAACATTTAGTTTAGTAAAATTTCATATAACGCCTAGATTAGTGGAATTAAAATTATAAAATCTTCATTTCTATATAAACGGAGACAACCAAGGTTCTAACCTCTTTAACCATCATCTTATGTTAGTTCTCTATTAAACTATAAATTAAAACCAGATTTTTAAATTTTGAAAATTTTCCAAAATCCGTGGGTTAACCCTTCTAAAATATGAGTTTTTCGTAAATGCTCTATATACTAAAGTTTATGCTCTTTCATTTTTAAAAAAAATCAAAACACATTATACATTTGAATTAATGTATTCTAAACTCTTTTCATGGTATAGGAATCATTCTAATTTTTAACATTTAGTTTAGTAAAATTTCATATACTCTTAGATTAGTGGAATTAAAATTATAAAATCTTCATTTTCTATAAACGGAGGCAACCAAGGTTCTAACCTCTTTGACCATCATCTTATGTTAGTTCTCTATGAAACTATAAATTAAAACCAGATTTTTAAATTTTGAAAATTTTCCAAAATCCGTGGGTTAACCCTTCTAAAATATTTGTTTTTCAAATGCTCTATATACTAAAGTTTATGCTCTTTCATTTTTAAAAAAATCAAAACACATTATACATTTGAATTAATGTATTCTAAACTCTTTTCATGGTATAGGAATCATTCTAATTTTTTAACATTTAGTTTAGTAAAATTTCATAACGCCTAGATTAGTGGAATTTAAATTATAAAATCTTCATTTTCTATAAACGGAGGCAACCAAGGTTCTAACCTCTTTAACCATCATCTTATGTTAGTTCTCTATTAAACTATAAATTAAAACCAGATTTTAAATTTTGAAAATTTTCCAAAATCCTGGGTTAACCCTTCTAAAATATTGAGTTTTTTAGTAAATGCTCTATATATAAAGTTTATGCTCTTTCATTTTAAAAATCAAAACACATTATACATTTGAATTAATGTATTCTAAACTCTTTTCATGGTATAGGAATCATTCTAATTTTTAACATTTAGTTTAGTAAAATTTCATATACTGCCTAGATTAGTGGAATTAAAATTATAAAATCTTCATTTTCTATAAACGGAGGCAACCAAGGTTCTAACCTCTTTGACCATCATCTTATGTTAGTTCTCTATGAAACTATATTAAAACCAGATTTTAAATTTTGAAAATTTTCCAAAACTGTGGGTTAACCCCTTCTAAAATATTGAGTTTTTCAAATGCTCTATATATAAAGTTTATGCTCTTTCATTTGTAAAAATCAAAACACATTATACATTTGAATTAATGTATTCTAAACTCTTTTCATGGTATAGGAATCATTCTAATTTTTAACATTTAGTTTAGTAAAATTTCATATACCTAGATTAGTGGAATTAAAATTATAAAATCTTCATTTTCTATAAACGGAGGCAACCAAGGTTCTAACCTCTTTGACCATCATCTTATGTTAGTTCTCTATGAAACTATAATTAAAACCAGATTTTAAATTTTGAAAATTTTCCAAAACGTGGGTTAACCCTTCTAAAATATTGAGTTTTCGTAAATGCTCTATATATAAAGTTTATGCTCTTTCATTTTAAAAAAATCAAAACACATTATACATTTGAATTAATGTATTCTAAACTCTTTTCATGGTATAGAATCATTCTAATTTTTAACATTTAGTTTAGTAAAATTTCATATACTGCCTAGATTAGTGGAATTAAAATTATAAAATCTTCATTTTCTATAAACGAGGCAACCAAGGTTCTAACCTCTTGACCATCATCTTATGTTAGTTCTCTATGAAACTATACATTAAAACCAGATTTTAAATTTTGAAAATTTTCCAAAACTGTGGGTTAACCCTTCTAAAATATTGAGTTTTTGTAAATGCTCTATATACTAAAGTTTATGCTCTTTCATTTTTAAAAATCAAAACACATTATACATTTGAATTAATGTATTCTAAACTATTTTTCATGGTATAGAATCATTCTAATTTTTAACATTTAGTTTAGTAAAATTTCATATAACGTAGATTATGGAATTAAAATTATAAAATCTTCATTTTCTATAAACGGAGGCAACCAAGGTTCTAACCTCTTTGACCATCATCTTATGTTAGTTCTCTATGAAACTATACATTAAAACCAGATTTTAAATTTTGAAAATTTTCCAAAACTGTGGGTTAACCCTTTAAAATATTGAGTTTTCGTAAATGCTCTATATAAAGTTTATGCTCTTTCATTTGTAAAAATCAAAACACATTATACATTTGAATTAATGTATTCTAAACTCTTTTCATGGTATAGAATCATTCTAATTTTTAACATTTAGTTTAGTAAAATTTCATATATGCTTAGATTAGTGGAATTAAAATTATAAAATCTTCATTTTCTATAGAAACGGAGGCAACCAAGGTTCTAACCTCTTGACCATCATCTTATGTTAGTTTTCTATGAAACTATACATTAAAACCAGATTTTAAATTTTGAAAATTTTCCAAACTGGGTTTACCCCTTCTAAAATATTTAGTTTTGTAAATGCTCTATATACTAAAGTTTATGCTCTTTCATTTTTAAAAAAATCAAAACACATTATACATTTGAATTAATGTATTCTAAACTATTTTCATGGTATAGGAATCATTCTAATTTTTAACATTTAGTTTAGTAAAATTTCATATATGCCTAGATTATGGAATTAAAATTATAAAATCTTCATTTTCTATAGGGACGGAGGCAACCAAGGTTCTAAACCTCTTTGACCATCATCTTATGTTAGTTCTCTATGAAACTATACATTAAAAGATTTTAAAATTTTGAAAATTTTCCAAAATCCGTGGGTTTACCCCTTCTAAAATATTGAGTTTTCGTAAATGCTCTATATACTAAAGTTTATGCTCTTTCATTTTAAAAATCAAAACACATTATACATTTAATTAATGTATTCTAAACTCTTTTCATGGTATAGAATCATTCTAATTTTTAACATTTAGTTTAGTAAAATTTCATATCATTTAGATTAGTGGAATTAAAATTATAAAATCTTCATTTTCTATAAACGGAGGCAACCAAGGTTCTAACCTCTTTGACCATCATCTTATGTTAGTTCTCTATGAAAAAATTAAAACCAGATTTTAAATTTTGAAAATTTTCCAAATCTGTGGTTAACCCTTCTAAAATATTGAGTTGTAAATGCTCATATATAAAGTTTATGCTCTTTCATTTGTAAAAAAATCAAACACATTATACATTTGAATTAATGTATTCTAAACTCTTTTTCATGGTATAGAATCATTCTAATTTTTAACATTTAGTTTAGTAAAATTTCATATACCGCTTGATTAGTGGAATTAAAATTATAAAATCTTCATTTTCTATAGAAACGGAGGCAACCAAGGTTCTAAACTCTTTGACCATCATCTTATGTTAGTTCTCTATGAAACTATACATTAAAACCAGATTTTAAATTTTGAAAATTTTCCAAAACTGTGGGTTAACCCCTTCTAAAATATTGAGTTTTAAATGCTCTATATATAAAGTTTATGCTCTTTCATTTTAAAAAATCAAAACACATTATACATTTGAATTAATGTATTCTAAACTCTTTTCATGGTATAGAATCATTCTAATTTTTAACATTTAGTTTAGTAAAATTTCATATAACGCTAGATTAGTGGAATTAAAATTATAAAATCTTCATTTTCTATAAACGGAGGCAACCAAGGTTCTAACCTCTTTGACCATCATCTTATGTTAGTTCTCTATGAAACTATACATTAAAACCAGATTTTAAATTTTGAAAATTTTCCAAAATCCTTAACCCTTCTAAAATATTTAGTTTTTCGTAAATGCTCTATATACTAAAGTTTATGCTCTTTCATTTTTAAAAATCAAAACACATTATACATTTGAATTAATGTATTCTAAACTATTTTTCATGGTATAGAATCATTCTAATTTTTAACATTTAGTTTAGTAAAATTTCATATACTGCTAGATTAGGAATTAAAATTATAAAATCTTCATTTTCTATAAACGGAGGCAACCAAGGTTCTAACCTCTTGACCATCATCTTATGTTAGTTCTCTATGAAACTATATTAGATTTTAACAAAATTTTTAAAATATTTAGTTTCGTAAATGCTCTATATACTAAAGTTTATGCTCTTCATTTTAAAAATCAAACACATTATACATTTGAATTAATGTATTCTAAACTCTTTTCATGGTATAGAATCATTCTAATTTTTTAACATTTAGTTTAGTAAAATTTCATATTCTAGATTATGGAATTAAAATTATAAAATCTTCATTTTCTATAGAAACGGAGGCAACCAAGGTTCTAAACTTTGACATCATCCATGTTAGTTCTCTATGAAACTATACATTAAAACCAGATTTTAAATTTTGAAAATTTTCCAAAACCGTGGGTTAACCCTTCTTAAAATATTGGTTTTTCTAAATGCTCTATATACTAAAGTTTATGCTCTTTCATTTTTAAAATCAAAACACATTATACATTTGAATTAATGTATTCTAAACTCTTTTCATGGTATAGAATCATTCTAATTTTTAACATTTAGTTTAGTAAAATTTCATATACTGCCAGATTAGTGGAATTAAAATTATAAAATCTTCATTTTCTATAGAAACGGAGGCAACCAAGGTTCTAACCTCTTGACCATCATCTTATGTTAGTTCTATGAAACTATACATTAAAACCAGATTTTTAAATTTTGAAAATTTTCCAAACTGCGGGTTAACCCCTTCTAAAATATTGAGTTTTTCAAATGCTCTATATACTAAAGTTTATGCTTCATTTGTAAAAATCAAAACACATTATACATTTGAATTAATGTATTCTAAACTCTTTTCATGGTATAGAATCATTCTAATTTTAACATTTAGTTTAGTAAAATTTCATATACCTAGATAAGGAATTAAAATTATAAAATCTTCATTTTATGTAAACGGAGGCAACCAAGGTTCTAACCTCTTGACCATCATCTTATGTTAGTTCTCTATGAAACTATACATTAAAACCAGATTTTAAATTTTGAAAATTTTCCAAACTGCGGGTTAACCCTTCTAAAATATTGAGTTTTTAGTAATGCTATATACTAAAGTTTATGCTCTTTCATTTTTAAAATCAAAACATTATACATTTGAATTAATGTATTCTAAACTTTTCATGGTATAGGAATCATTCTAATTTTTAACATTTAGTTTAGTAAAATTTCATATACTAGATTAGTGAATTAAAATTATAAAATCTTCATTTTCTATAGAACGGAGGCAACCAAGGTTCTAAACCTCTTGACCATCATCTTATGTTAGTTCTCTATGAAACTATACATTAAACCAGATTTTAAAATTTTGAAAATTTTCCAAAATCCGGGTTAACCCTTCTAAAATATTTAGTTTTCTAGAAATGCTCTATATACTAAAGTTTATGCTCTTTCATTTTTAAAAATCAAAACACATTATACATTTGAATTAATGTATTCTAAACTATTTTTCATATAGGAATCATTCTAATTTTTAACATTTAGTTTAGTAAAATTTCATATATGCCTAGATTAGTGGAATTAAAATTATAAAATCTTCATTTTCTATAAACGGAGGCAACCAAGGTTCTAAACCTCTTCGACCATCATCTTATGTTAGTTTCTATGAAACTATACATTAAAACCAGATTTTAAATTTTGAAAATTTTCCAAAACTGTGGGTTAACCTTCTAAAATATTTTTAGTTTTCGTAAATGCTCTATATACTAAAGTTTATGCTCTTTCATTTTAAAAATCAAACACATTATACATTTGAATTAATGTATTCTAAACTTTTCATGGTATAGAATCATTCTAATTTTTAACATTTAGTTTAGTAAAATTTCATATACTATTTGATTATGGAATTAAAATTATAAAATCTTCATTTTCTATAAACGGAGGCAACTGTTCTAACCTCTTGACCATCATCTTATGTTAGTCTATGAAACTATACATTAAAACCAGATTTTTTTTGAAAATTTTCCAAACCGTGGGTTAACCCCTTCTAAAATATTGAGTTTTCTGTAAATGCTCTATATACTAAAGTTTATGCTCTTTCATTTTTAAAAATCAAAACACATTATACATTTGAATTAATGTATTCTAAACTCTTTCATGGTATAGGAATCATTCTAATTTTTAACATTTAGTTTAGTAAAATTTCATATACCCACGAATTAAAATTATAAAATCTTCATTTTCTATAAACGGAGGCAACCAAGGTTCTAACCTCTTTGACCATCATCTTATGTTAGTTCTCTATGAAACTATACATTAAAACCAGATTTTTAAATTTTGAAAATTTTCCAAAACTGTTAACCTTCTAAAATATTGAGTTTTTCGTAAATGCTCTATATACTAAAGTTTATGCTCTTTCATTTTAAAAATCAAAACACATTATACATTTGAATTAATGTATTCTAAACTTTTTCATGGTATAGAATCATTCTAATTTTAACATTTAGTTTAGTAAAATTTCATATACTCTAGATTATGGAATTAAAATTATAAAATCTTCATTTTCTATAAACGGAGGCAACCAAGGTTCTAACCTCTTTGACCATCATCTTATGTTAGTTCTCTATGAAACTATACATTAAACCAGATTTTTAAATTTTGAAAATTTTCCAAAACTGGGTTAACCCCTTCTAAAATATTTAGTTTTCGTAAATGCCTATATAACTAAAGTTTATGCTCATTTTTAAAATCAAAACACATTATTATTGAATTAATGTATTCTAAACTCTTTCATGGTATAGAATCATTCTAATTTTAACATTTAGTTTAGTAAAATTTCATATACTCATTTATATTAAGGAATTTAAATTATAAAATCTTCATTTTCTATAGCAATACGCAATCAACGCAGC